>CAUYSK010060705.1:0-142366 GCA_963575035.1 Avahi laniger
CCCAGCTACTTGGGAGGCTGAGGCAGGAGGATCGCTTGAGCCCAGGAGTTTGAGGTTGCTGTGAGCTAGGCTGACGCCACGGCACTCACTCTAGCCCAGGCAAAAGAGTGAGACTCTGTCTCAAAAAAAAAAAAAAAAAAAAATTAATTGTATAACTGGTTTCTTAACATCTGTCCCCTTGCTAAGATGTGAGCTCCTTTCTTATTCATTGCTGCAGTTCCAGAGTCATATAGGAGGACCAAAATAAATATTGGCCAAACGGTAAAGATAGGCCACTCTTACCATTTTAAAAGCCATGTTTGGATTTAGTCTAGTGTTCACTTGGATTTTGTTGGCTCAGCCTTAGGAGCTGGTGTGTAGGTGTTCGGGCAAACAACTTTGGCTCAGAGAAAGGCACTGCTGCACGGTGGCTGTTGTGTCATTCATGATAGTGAGCCCTTCACATGTCACTTTGTGCCTCTGTTTACTCAACTGTGAAGTCAGCAGAGGTTAGAGAAAACCCACGGGACCTCAAGGAAAAGGCATGCTACAGTTATGAAATGCTGTGAACAACATGAATAAATTCCATCTAAATAGCAGAAGTTTTAATGACTCCTTTTGTTATGGGCATTTCTTAGCAACTTGTCAGTGGAATATTTAAAATGTTTATGAGAAGAATGATCATTTAAGTTCAAATACTATAATCAAAGTGAAATGAAGGAAGGAAACTAAGATTTCTTGAATATTGATAATATGCCAAGTACTTTTGCACATGATGACACTTAATCCTAAGAATACTTCTATGATGTTGGTCTAATTACCATTTCACAGATACACAAATGAAAATTCAGAGAGACTCAGTAACTTGCCCGAGGTCACACAGCTAGTAAGGGGTAAAAATGAAATTTGCAAACAAGGATGCCAAGTCCCCTACCCCACACTACTTCCCTTTTAAAAAGAAAGAATCTTGAGTTGATGGAGTTGTAGATTATTTCTGATTTGGAGATGGCACCTACACTTTGGCTACCTCTCTGTTGTAGAGGTAAAATGATTCTGAAAAACGTCCAAGGGAGATCCCAATGCTTGGACAAAACCTTGACAAAAACATCCAAATTTTCTTTTCCTTGAAATTCTTTGATTGACAAACTGAGAAACTCAGCACTTGAGTCCAGCTGGAACAGAGGGTTTTTCCTTTGCTGCCGAGAGAGTAATCAGTCTTCAAACCAGAGCCACTCGAGATCAATAGACGCGACATAGGACAGCCAAGCACAGACTCGCAGTCCTGGCATTACCTGGAAAAGCTGACTAATTTATCTTCACTCTGTGTAACACACACAACACAAAATCAGAAGTGTAGATTTTATTCTGTTATTCCATTGAGAATTAAGCTGACATATACATGGTTCTGTATCTACCTATAATCAGGCCTGATCATATCTTTTACTTTCGTTTTCTCTGGTGATACTTTTTCAGACAGATTTAAAAAAAAAACAAAAACCCAAAACCTACAAAAATACCTAAATTTTCAAATACATTTAAATCACAAATTTCTTATTTTATTCTTTCTCAGGAATACTATTTTATGTATCTCCTTGTCATTTTCTTACCCCCAGAAAATTCCTTTTCTTTTCTTTTGTGACCTTCATGTGGTTTGATTTGCAGAAATTGTAACAGTCAGTTGGTTATGCCTGAAAGGACCATGGGCGTCCTGCGTCTGACAGCGATTTAAGGGGTTTCCGTGAATTATCTCCTTCTGTGAAATCAAGATCCAAGGAACGTCATACATTCTGGAGTTCCCAGCCACTGTGTAAATCAAGGTAGGTCCTTGAATAACGGCCGTAAAAGAATCCTAATCATGGAAATGCAAAACATTTTATTGAAAATTCATACTATATCTTGTACTGGACTTCTTAAGCCTCAAGATACACACAGCATCATTTCTTCTCTTCAAAACAAAGAGAAAGCTAATGAAACTTTTCTGCAATGGCAACATCATTTTAAATGTGATCCTAGGGGAGAGAGAAGACCATGGAGGTGACTTTCCTGGCTGGTTGCGTGGCAGCTCCAACCACAGGGATAGGGAAGGATGCAAAGCACCCAGGTTTGTGGGGGAAAAGATCTCAAACTTTGTTTTGGATATTTCGAGTACAAAGTGCTTTTAAAACATTCAGCAAAAGATGTGGACCTCAGTAGTTGGATACATGATCTCTGAAGCTGTTGCCTGACATTTGAGGATCGTTGTCACATAGACAGCAGTTAGAGTCATGAGCAGGGAGATTGCCTAGAAAGAACCAGAGTGGAAAGAGAAGGAATCCCAGCTTCCAAGTATGGGGAGGAAATGCAGGTGTTTAAATGACGGGGAGGAGCCACTGAAGCAGGAGAAATCAGCTGGGCTAATTTGCAGGGAGGTGGAGTAACAGGACCTGGGCCGGAGGAGAAATTCCTTTCTTACAGTGGTGGGGTGGTGGGAGGGACCAGAGAGAGGCAGATACAGGCGAGTGTTTGGGGTGGGGGCGGGAAAACGTTTCATTCCTCTCTGATGGCTGCTGTTTCCTCTGTGAAGGGGTAGAAGGGTCATCTGCCGAGAGTGGTGGGAGGTAAGAGACAGCGGTTTGCAGGGAGTGGAGAAGGTGTGGGAAGGCATCGCAGGGAGGGAGAGTACGTGCTGAACCTCGAAATGTCGCGGGGTTGCTGGCAGAGTTGAGGGTGGGCAGATAATCGCAAATCAGAATCCAGATCAGATTTGTGCTCAGCAGAGTTGAACTTTTTGGGAAAAGCCCAGACAGCTTCCGCGCCTGGTTTTCTAACACTCCCTGTTCCCAGGCTGCGGTGGGTGAATGGTGGCCTCCAAAAGAGGCTTATCCCCTGGGACCCGTGAATGCGCCCCTATTTGGTGTGTTTACAGATGTAATCAATTTAAGAATCTTGAGATGAGATCTTCTGGACTATCTGGTTGGGCTCTAAATCCAGTGACAAGTGTCCTCATGAGACACACAGAAGAGAGACATGGGGACAAGAGGAGCATCCTCGTGAAGACGGAGGCAGAGGGCGAAGGGATGCAGCCACAGGCCAAGGGACGCCTGGAGCCACTTCCAGAAGCTGCAAGAGGCAAAGAAGGATCCTCCCTAGAGGCTTTGGAGGGAGCAAGGCCCTGCCTTGCAGACTTTGAGCCTCCAGGGCTGTGAGAGAATAAATGTTTGTTGTTTAAGCTGCTAAATCTGTGGTACTTATGGCACCCGCAGGAAATGGATACACAGGCCTTTCTAGGGGCCCCTCTTCTCCTGTTTGGGGAGCACCTTCCTGCTCCCCTTCCCTGCCCTCGGGGTGGTCTTCCCACCCCTGGTCACACCTCCTTTGGAAGAAGATGTGGAGTGTGGCAGCAGCTGGACCGCCCCCCCCAGCTGTGTGACCCTGGGCAAATTCAACCGCACCTGGGACAAAATAGCTGCTGCCGTCTCCCGAGCCACTCTCTTCTCCCGAAAGCTTGTGTGCAACTTTCTGTCTGAATTCCCAAACTGCTCCTACCTCTCCATGGCCATTCTCCTTCCTGGGGCTGTCATTCATCTCAGATGTGCTCGAGAGATGCTTTCTTGGGCCATCCTGGCTCTAGGTGCTCGGCACAGCTTCCCCGGGATGGCACTGTGTGTGTCTTTAGTGAGAGGGGCCTTTTAGAAACCACAGCATAGACGACAGTAGATTGCCTGGATCTCCAAGGAGATTGCTCGAGCGCAAGGCTGTTATTCTTAGACAAAAGGGACCAGGAATGGACGATTGCTCTTTCATTTCCTTTTTCTTTCCAACTCCAGGACTCTTAAAGCTCTCTCCCAGAGCACTGAGGGTGCATCTTGCTTAGCTTTGCGGGTGTGATTTAAATATTGGGCCCCAAAGCAAAAATTTCAGGGCTTCGCAGCTGGTGTGCCTGGCTGGGGTCACAGGTGTGCTAGAAGGTTTGCTCCCTGAGCATGAGTGGCCAACTTGTCCCTATTTTCCTGGGACTGTCCAGGTTTCAGCACTCCAAGTTCCACATCCAGGCAAACTGGGACAGGTGGGCGCCCTGACGGCAGGTCTGTACCCTGCGCGAATACAGTGTTTCTGTGTGTGCTTTGATGGGGGGAGAGAAAAACCTGTCCTTAACCTTAATCTTCATCTTTTTCTAATTACAAAGGAGGCACATTTCTGTTGGAGAGTTGGTCCCACCCTTTGTGACTTCATCCCTCTGCTCTGCCTTCCTCACTGGGCTTCCGGAACGCAGCATTAGGACTAGTTTCTCTCTCTAAAAAAAGGTTTTACTTTTCTCATTGTGGTAATAATACATGATCACTGCAGATGTTTCAGACAATAAAAGAAATGTAAAGAAGAAAATTAAATTCACCAATAATTTCACCAGCCATGGTGATGATGGTAATGATGATGAAGATGAAAATTACGATATTTAGCATTTATTGACAGTTTGTTTTATGTGGCTCTGTCCTAGGCTCTTTACAGATAATAATACATTTAATCTTCAAAATGACCCTCTTTACAGGTGAGGAAACTGAGGCACAGGGATTTTAAAGGAATTGCCCCAGGCCTCAGAATTGCTGTTTGATTTTCAGTCCCATATTTTAAACTGCACACCAGGCCTGTGAACAGCAGGGAACCGCGCTGGGGCTCAATCTTCAGCAGTCCCTAAACAATGTCCTGTCACAGCTCTCCTCTGGGCTACGCTCGAGAGTCCTAATGAAAAATGAATGACTGTGGTCCTTGCCCCCAACTCTCGGAGACAATCGAGGGCAAGCGAACAGCCCCTTTTTCTCTCGTTCAGTTTTACTCCCAACTTCCATTTTTTTCCCTAAATCTTTGCAGTCGCGGCCACATTTATAAGCTCTAATGTGACATTGAACGGTATCTAATTTGACAACAAATTGTATGGCTGGCAGTTCTAGGTTTCGTAAAACTGTGTTTCTCGGGGTTCTGCAGAGAGCCTGCTGACTTCCCATCCCCCACCCCCAGTCTCCCCGCAGAGCCTGGAGAGTCCCGGGGGCTTGTCCTGGGACTCCCCCTGCCAGGCCACCCCGCCACCTGCCTGCCTGGGGATGAATGAGGCCTGTCCGCCTCCCAGCAGAGTTATGGAGGCCCACGGGCTGCTGGTTGCCTAAGGAACCGGCCCAGGCGCCTCTCATCCCTTGGGCCGTCCTCAATCCCAAGTCCCTGCGGCCCCCACTTGAGATTCTTTGTCCCTCCCCTGGACACCTCAGGCCACAGGCTGAGGTTAAGATCCTGCCCCTCGTTTTGTTGTTCTTAGTGGGCGCCGCCCTCCCGGCCCCCTCCCTGGCCCAGATGACAGCACTTAGTGACCTTTCACACGAGCACTTCAGGCCTTTGTGTGGAGCAATTGGTCTTCCTGCCCCTTCTGTGAGCGGACACGGATGACGGCAGGACAACCGTCAGCCCGCCTGGGCGCAGAGGGGGCGACGAGCTGGCAGGAAAGCCGGGGCTCCAAGTGGCAGCAGTCACCGCCCCTCGGGAGGGGGCAGTGAGAGGTAGCCGGGATCACGGTCCCCTCATTCCCGACTCGGGTGACCAGTCCTGCCCCGGAGCGAGTGTGCGCACGTGCTTGCCAGCAGCATCCTCCCCCATCTCCAAGTAGGGGCCCTGTGCTGACTGTCGCCTGCCTATTGCCAGAGGAAGGCTTTTTCCCCAGGTGACTTGTGCCCACCTTTGCGGAGTGACTCGGGTCTGCTCCTAGTCACGGCTTGACTATGTGACTCCAAGAGGAAGCCATCTCATCTCTTAGACGGTCTCAGCTGCATAGTTTTCCTTATCCCAGGTCTTTCCCAAAAGAAATATGAAATATTTTCAGCTTCCTGGAGAAGAGCCCCTTTGCATAATCCAGACTGAATCCACATTGCTCCTACTATTATTATGACTCTCCCCAGGATGTCTCAGAGCACTCTATTTCTGGATGCACTAATGGAATATTAAAATAAAAAGAGACGAAGTGGAATAATATAGCCCATATGCTCCCAGCTACAAAAAAAAAATAAAAATATATGTTCTAATTATACATGCGTAGAATCAACAAGTGGAAGGAAACACTTCTCAGCGTTAACAATGGTTATCTCCGGGAGGGGGGATTGCACACGATATATAGTTTCTCTCTCTATTTCAGCATGGGCTTTAATTTATCAAGAACCTGCAAGTCTTTTGTAATCAGAAAGAGACACTAAATGTTTTTGAAATATGCTCACCTGTATTCTGTGTGAGTGCTAAAGACCCTAAAAATGTTCCCTATTCCTATTCTGTTTGTCTGAAAATGAGGCAATTGCCACTTTCCCGGAAGCCCAGGCTGGGTTATTTGGGAGGAGGACTCTGCCCTGACGTCACGTCCACCTGCAAGAAGAGCAAAAAGGAACTGGAGTTTGCTATCCTTCCACCTGACGTGATCAAAGGAAGAGATGGCATATTTTCTGTGCCTTATCCTGCCTCGGAACAATCTAGCAAGTCTGTTTTGGTGTGCCAATATTCTTCTTTCTAATTTGGTGCTAAGAGAACGGGCAGAAATAGTCCCCATGTGAGTGTAGATGATGTAATTTTGTGTAGTTGTCATTCACTTCCTTCCAGCTTGGTCCAATTGCACCGTCACCTGGACAACACCTTTGCCCGAAGCTGCCTGGAGAAGCTCATGGTAAGGGCATGTGCAGAGCTCTGGTTAACATCGGCTTTGCAATCCTGGTAGATAAGATACCCTGGCCCTTCTGCTGTTGCAGGCAATCCTCAGAAACCTGTGGTGCATTTTGTTTATCCTCCTCCTTTGTACATTCTTCTTAGTCTTTTAAGATAGCCGAGGGGCACCTTGCAATTAACTGGAACCAAAAAGTCTGGTTTTAAGGGTCATAGTAGCTGGGCACAGTGGATTATGAGTGTAATCCCAGCCACTCAAGAAGCTGAGGTGGGAGGATCCCTTGAGGCCAAGAGTTTGAGACCAGCCTGGGCAACATAGTGAGACCCCATTTCCAAAAAAGTGAAAAAATTAGTTGGGTGTGGTGGTGCGTTCCTATAGTCCAAGCTACTGGGTAGGCTGAGGCAGGAGGATCGCTTGAGCCCAGGAGTTCAAGGTTATAGTGAGCTATAATCACACCACTGCACTCCAGCCTGGGCGTCAGAGCATGACCCCATCTCTGAAAAAGAAAAAAAGGGTCACAGTGAAAGAGTGCAAGCCTGGAAGGCCACCACTGAGGAATATTTTTCTTGGCGACATCTCATATTGGGCAATTTACGAAGGTGTCAGACACTCTAGCTTGTCTAACCTCAGAGCCTACGTTTACACTGGTTAGCCAGTCACTCAAAGAGAGCCACATGCCGTTCCAAGCCAGCGTTGACAGAGAATGTAACCCACAGCTCCACCTCTTCCTCAGAGACTCTCTTGGCCTTTTCCCTAGATCTAGTTGGTTTGACATCAGACTGCAACAGGTTTACAGGTGATCAACCTATTCTTTTCAAGGGGCAAATGAAACTCAGAAAATCTCTGTCAACACAAAGGAACAATGAAAAATGAAAAATACATTCTCTTAAAGCGAAAGTAGGACTTTGAAGAAAGGCAAGTGGTGGAACCAGCAGTCCAGACACCCAGGCTTGTGGGAACCGGGGGAGACGCCTCTCTTGCAAAGGCCCAAAGACCAAGGGTTTGTATGACCTTCTGCTCTGTTTTGTCCTCAGAAAATCTCATCTTCTGCCTTTAAAATTACTTCCAAAATGCTCGCCAAATCCTCTGAAAAATATAATTCATTTTTTAAAATAAAATAGATTTTTTATTGTAAAAGTAATTCTTGTTAATTGTAAAAGAAATTAATAAGTACCAAGAAAAAAGTAAAAATCTACCGAATTCCACCATTCAGAGATAAACACTATTAACATTTGGCCAAATTATTAACATTTTCCAAACATTTTTTTCTCTCTCTCTCTTTCTCTCTGTCTCTGTCACATACTGTTATATATACTTAAGATCATGTTCTACATGAATTCTAGAAACTGCTGTGGGCCTCTCTCTCTAATTACTATCTGATCAATGAAAGCTCCAGATCCTGTTTTCAAATCATTTCAGATTATTTCAGATTCAGATCATTGTAATGGCTACATAGTGTTTTATTGTAAATTCATAGCGAAATTTGCTAAATTCATCCAATAAGGGTGGACATTTTGGTTGATTCCCATTTGGTTTTAATATTAAAAGCAACTGTGTGATGAATGTCCTGACACATAAATCTTTAAGCCCTTATGCTGTACCTATGCAGAATAAATTCTGGGAGGGTTGCTGGCTCAGAGGGTAGGCTCATTAATAATTTATATAATATAGATATTATATATAACATATCATACACACATAATATATAATTATAATATATGTTATTATAAAATTATATACATGTAATAAAAATATATAACATTTGCAAGGGACTTTTATGAACCCAAAAGGTTTAGATGTATTCAGTCCTTGGGCATTGAACAGAGGCAACCATGTCTTTTAGATACTGTACCTAATTTTTTCATTCAAGCCATGGATATTTGAAATTCCTCAGAGACCCACTAATAGTAAGTGCCTCAACCCCTCCAAACCCTGCAATAGGCTTATATCAAACCTCTTATGAGAACTTTCTTTAAGTTGGGGAGCAGAGAAGGGAGTGAGCCTTCATTATCAAAGAAGGAAGGAGTAACCGGCCTTGAAAAACAACCGTGCTGTGCTCCATGATGGTAGCATGTATCTAGACCCGAGAGGGAAAAGCTGCATTTCACAGGAGCTAAGTGTGGGCCTCAAGAGCTGAATTCTGAAGTTGAGGTCAGATTAAAAAATAGAACGCTGGTTCACTCTAGGTAAGATTTTGTTTAGTTTTGTTTTGTTTTGTTTAGCTGCTGCTTCTTTTTCTTTCTGGTACCAATCTGATTATGACTACTCTGTTCTAGTTGACCTTTTGAAGCTTTTTTTCCCCCATAATTTGGAAGAATTAAAAATTATAGCCTCCAGGAATAAATATAACTCTTAGCTCTTTGTTATTAACTAAATGCAATCGGAGAATAAATACAGTGCGTGTTCACAAAAAAAAAAAAAACAAAAAGTGAAGAATAGAAAATTGTTTAAATGGCCAAAGAAACTTTATCCTATTGTGTTGCAGGCCAAGCTATACCAGCTATATGTAAATGTAAGCAGTGGCCTGTGTTCATGTGTCCACTTTGAAGTTGCCATCTGAATTTAATTCTGCCTTTGTGATTAAATCAGGCCATTACGTTTAATCTCACTTAATAGTAAGAAACGTCCTTTGTTGTTTTCTATAGGCAACATATTCTGCCCCTAACATATACAGCTTGGTATTCACACTTTACTATTAATCCCCGATGGCTGGTAATTGCTTCATCTCCAAGCCCTCTGTCCAATTCACAAGGGGCTGATTGCGACTATTCTTCCCCTATACATTAATGCACTGTTTGGGTCTTGCTTCTTTGGCTCAGTGAACCCTATCAAGCTGTCCACATTTTCTGGGCATGTGGGTGTATTGTGAGATGTTAAATTAAATTCTGTGTTGACCCCCCTAAATGCCAGAATCTATTAGCCCCTGCAACTTAGCTGATTGACAAGTGGGACTACTTTTCCACTCAAAATCCTGCGATAAAAAACAACAACAACAACAACAACATACTGAATATTTTGCTTCTAGGCAGAGTCTGGGGTCTTCTTACTTTTTATTAACACGTTCATGGCCATAGCAGGACCAATTGCATTATTATCCCGATGTCGTTTCATTGATCTTCCATTTGTCTGCTTTGTCATTTCTCTGGGGAAAATTATCAGACCCCCAGAGAAGCACCATTCATTGCTTTAGGGCTTGAAATGATTTCCCCTGCTTAGTTTTTTTTTCCAAAAATGTTTTGGATGGTGAATTGTAGGGCTTTCTCCACTTGTTATCTGTGACGTTAATTGTTCGGGCATAGAGATCTCAGAAGGCAAAATAACAGCCTTATGTCTTTCCTTTTTGCACCTAAGGTAACAGATATGGTTAATTTTAAGGTTAAGCTTTACAAAGAAAAGAGGCCTTCCTTTCTCTTACTCATTCATTAGACGGGCAATAGTTACCAAGCTTTTCATTGTGCTAAATTAGGGATATTATCATTATCGATTTGACTTTGTGGTTCCAAAAGCATTATTAGCTGCTTGTGTCTAATTCATGTTAACCGCAATATAGTACCTAGAGTTGGAACAATAGGCAGAGCATGTACACAGCCGTCTCCTTCCATCAGTGGCTTAGCCCGGGCTTACGCAATTTCAGCCTCCTGGCTCTGTTGGTCCTTCTAGGAAATCAACATGGCTATTTTAATTTTTTTTCTGATTTTGAAAGCAATTTCATAAAAGTAATTTTACTTTTATCTATTATATAACTATAATGTATATACTATATAATTATATAGGTAATAATTGTATAAAAGTTATCTTACATTTGTCAAAGAAAAATCATAAAAGTTTAGAAAAACTAAAGAAAAATAAAAATCATTCCAAATCCCACAGATACAGCTGCTGTTATAATTTTGGTGTGTTTTCTAGATATACTTTCCTTCTGTAATTTACATATGAATAGACTCATAACATATTAACATATAAAAATACACACATAGTATATTTTTTTGGCATTTCCAAGGTGTTTTATTAAATTAAACGTTAAATTATTGAGGTGCTGAGAAATGTGTGCCCTAGAGTTAGTAAGTTCTCTTGTTTTTAAAATAAATTTTTTATTTTAGAATAATTTTAGATTTACAGAAAAGTTGCAAAAATAGTATGGAGAGCTCCTAGCTACCCCTCACCGAGTTTTCTCTGCTGTTAATATCTCACATAACCATGATGCATTGTGTCACAACTAAGAGCCACACATAATTAAAAAAAATATAATTAGGTGCACACAGTTTCTTAATCTGCTTCCTTCACCATATAACTATTTCTCTATGTCATTATATATTCCCATCATCATTTTTTTAAAGAGGAAATTAAGATAACAAGTATGCCCATCAAATAAGGTAGGTAACATTTTGAAAGTGTCTAATCAGAAAGCTGCTTCCAGAAAAGCTCTAGTCCTGGGGGGTGGAGGCAGAGATCCTGTGCTGAGGAGCTTTACCCAGGGACCCCCATCCCCAGCCAGGAATCTGCCCTGATGTCCAGCAAGGTCTACCGGGTGCCTGTAAGAGCATCAGCTGTGTGCCTGGTCCAGCTTCTGCAAAGGAGATTCTGGGGGTGAACAAAAGGATTCCAGCCATTATTTTTAGCTTTTCTTTTGAAAATTACAATAGAAATATATTCTTGTTATAGAAATTTTTAGACAATATACATAGAAAAAAAAAGAAGCAAGCAGAAAGCGTGAGTACACAACCGCCCAGAGATAGCCACTGTCTACAGGCAGGTGCGTGTGTAGAAGCACACTGATTTGTAATCTATTTTTTCACTTATATCATGGTCATTTTCCTCTGACATTTAATCTTCTTATAAAACTTTCCCCCAGGGGCTACAGAGAAGTCTACCCTGTGACTTTATCATAATTATTTAATGCCGTCTCCCATTTTGGACATTTAAGTTGTTTCTAGCTTTTTTCCTATTATAAAAGGTACTGTGATTTTTTTCCTATTATTTTATTGTTTCCTTATTACAAAGTGTATAACTAAGTAACATGACTTAGTATTTCCTCAGGAAAAATCCTCAAAGGTGGAATTAATGGGTTAGACTGAGGTTCCCCAATTTGTGTCTTTCCTGGGTGGTATATTCCAAGAGCTTCAGGCAGCAAAAACAAAAGCAGAATCCTGAGTGTCGCTGCATTTGGTGGGGCAACCACTGTGGAAGTGAAATTCTCAGAAGAAAGTGCCCAACTTTCACTAGGACTTTGGAAAACTGATTAGAAGTTTCTGTTTATTCAACCGTGTAGTCCCCGCACGAGGAGATAGTGTGTGCAAGTGTGGGTGCTCAACACAAACACCAGCACCCCAAAGAGCCTCCCAGGATCTGGCAGAAAGATGAGACAATAAAAACAAGGAGAAAAAAAAGAAGTGATCACCAACTGGCATTTGGTAACTGAAAATCACGTTGCAGCTGTGAGTTATCGCACATATTCAAAAGACATAAACAAGGTAAAAGCAGTTATAAGTCATATCAAACTGTTCCGTTTCTCAAGCATAATTGGGATTTGCCACTGCAGATACTATTGTTGTGCTGCGTGGGGCTCCAATTCCAGGAGAATTTTGAGCTTGAAGCTTGTGTGAGTTTTTTATAACTGAGTTTATCTGAATTATCTATATGCGATGATTGAGAGTTTGTGATTTTAGTTTTAGTTTTTGCTAAGTCAGATAGGGGATTAGACACATGATTTTTAAAAAAAGATTTCTAAAGCATTTTACCAGGTATAAAAGAAGAAATTTTTAAAAATTGTGTTGGAAAATTAAAGAAAGAAGCTAAAACTATCTTGGCCTCAGATATGTTCTAACACTGTATTAATTTAAAAAAAAGTCTACCAGTTCTATAAAAATCACAATGTGCTGCGACCACCCTCTATGCTGGGAGTAGATTTTAAGTGGATTGAATGCTGCGAACTCCGCAAAGTGATTTTTTTTAGCTTAGGTATGGAGTTACCTATCACCCCTAATTTCTGGGAGGAAGAAACCGAGCAGTAAATGTCTTAATGAAATGAAAACAGGTGCCAGGAAAACAGAGATATGAATTATAAGTTCATAAAATATGAAGTCCAGAACTTGCTCGGGCACCCACGTGGCCTGTGGAACCGGCCCCTCCTGCGTGTGAGACGTGAGCACTCTCGCATTTCCTTTGCCTTTGCTGCCCTGCGTATTCCTAAGCAACACGCTAATGTCATTCCTTTATTTCAGAGCATAAAGTCGGTAGCCAGAGAGCTATTGATATTGTGTTCTCAACATTTAAATTCCATTATAGAAATTCCTTAGAGAGCTGGGAAAGATTTTGATTTCTGGAATGATCTTGTTTTCTCTTTGAACACATGATCTATCAGAGGAGTTACATTAAGATCGAATTCCACTACCTGACTCTAGTAAGCTCCCTTCCTCTTTCTCTTGCTCACCCACCCTCGGTCCCTCTCTCCTTCCCACGTTTATCCAGGGTTTGCTCAGGGACACAGGAGCGTAGAAGGTGGAGTTGGATCTCACCCCTGCCATGCAGGAGTGTGAAGGAGATGGAGGTCGCTTCTGCTGAGTGGCCGGAGAGGCAGGAAGCAGCATTTGAGCCACGTGTTGAGGATTTTGTAGGATGGTGGCAGGTGGAGCGGCGGGGACACCGTGGCTGACTGGATGGTGGAGGGGTGCATGGTGTGGTACCCTAAGGGAAGAGTGGGGCAGGGGCATTGCCTAAGGCGACTGCCATGCGGTTGGAAATTACTGTGTTTTTGGCATTTAATCCTGCAGGGATTTGGCTCCTCAGATGGAGAAAGCTCTCGGCAGCATGCAACACGTGTGTCTCCTTTTTGAGGTTCTCAAGCTTTCGATGGAAAATGAGGAATTACCAGCTAGGTGTATGTTAGTCCCATATTTCACCTAAAGAGTCTAACAAAACATATGGATGAAACCCTCCACTTCTACCAAACTGAAGATTATTTTGAACAGATAACCTTGTGTTATCCTGAGCCTGTTTATGTCACTGAAATGACATTGCATAATCTAGTCTGCTTTGGTGGTATAAATAATATCTGCTTCCCTAAAGAAACCGTCCCTGGGCCCACAGGGAGCCTGGGGCGATCTCCTAGGATGTGTAAACTGGAACCCCAAGTGACAGCTCGAGATGGAACCAGAAAGGCTGCTGGCAGGCCGCTTCTTGCAAAGGCCCAGCTATGGCCCTACAGCGAGCTGCTGGAGAGGGGTGATCAGACTCTGGGGTAAACATGCGTGTGTGTTTATGGGAACGCTGCGCCCACCCACAGGCCAACTGTGGGCACTGTGTGGACTTTAGAAAACCAAGAAAAGGGTTTGAGGCCCATTGGTTTTGAAACGGAGGTATGTGTTGCAGCAGAGCTACACCCACAAACTAAAGCAATTTATTTCTAGGCCTTGTCTCCGTGGTCCCTGCAAATCTCCATGTCAGATAGGAAGGCAGCATTAGACTCCCAATTAAAAAAGGAGATAGTTGGAAAATAGAAATTTGAAAATTAGTTTTTATATCCTCCTCCAACCTCCCTCCTTTTTCGCCTCCTCTTTTAACCTATAACCCCTGTGGAAAATGACCAGAAACGATTGAATTTGAGAGGGAAAAATAGCATGATGAGCAAATAGCATCTGAGCCCAGCATCGCGGCTCCCTGCCTCCCCACCCCGTGAGTATCCCAGCTATTCCTGGCTGAACCTATCCTGGGTGTTCCCAGGGTGATTCCCTGAATACAGGCTCCCAAATCGGAAAGCAGCTTCAATTATCACCCTTACTGATGGCGTTGAGATCGTTGTGCAGGGGCTTGGGCAGCCTCGGGTTTTTTATATCCATTCTCTCAACAATCCCCCCCAACCCAAAACCTGTACTGCCTCCTGAAGGCCGAGAGCAATCTGTGTGTTCCAAGTGTCTTTGGAATGGAAACCTCAGTAAACAAGATCCAAGACTGACTTTGTAAATTCGACTCAATCCTGAAGACTATTAAATCACCAAAAAATTAAAAAAAAAAAAAAGTAGAATTTAAATGTTGGAGAGACAGTCTACGTTTACAGTGTAGCAAAACAGTGTTGCCCCAGAAGCTGGTAAGAAAATCAAAGTGAGGATTGTGGGCTTCCGGTATTTGTCTTTCTTACTTCGGCTTCCGTAACTGGCACTACTTATTTATTTATCCATCAATACCGGCGTGACTTTGCAAGCTCTTTGAAGACACAGGCAGAGTTTAGAGAGCCTGGAGTTCTGAGCACAGGTCAGCTTGCTCATTGTGAGAGTGAAGCAAACGCCCAAAGATCTCAAAGAGCAGCTGCGTGGGCTGGGGAAATATATCAATAGAAGGGAATAGTGGAGATCGTGGCCCTTGGGGGGTCCTCCTTTCTCAGCTCCAAGTCACTGGGCCATGTGGACCAGTGTGGACACACCTTCCAGGCCAGTGTGGACACACTTTCCAGTTCTTACAGAGAAACTCAAATCTAGATTTTCGTGTAAAATTTCCTGATTTTCAAATGTTGATAACTAATTCATTTAAAACAACCAACCAGCCAACCAACACACACCTGCAGCTGCCTTTGCCCCACACGCTGCCTCTGGTTGAGAAACTAGTAAGGCTCTTAGGTGGAAAAGGCGTTGGAATGGAACCTTCCTGAATTCGAGTCATTCCATCCCTCACAGTGATTCACAGTCAGGTGTGCTCACCTGCGGGGTTTTTAAAACTCTACACGTGCCCAGACTCCACCCCAGTGTAAACCTCTTCAGGAGTGGAAACTAGATATGTGCTTATATTTTTTTTAATTTTTATTGTGGTAAAATATCAATAACATAAAATTCACTAACTTAACCATTATTTAAGAGTACAGTTCTATGGCGTTAAGAAGGTGCTCATTGTGGGCAACCATCACCACCATCTGTCTTCAAAACTCTTCCATCTTGTGAAACTGAAACTCTGTAGCCATTAAACAACTCCCCAGTCCCCTCCCCAACTCCTGACAACTGCCACTGTAAGTTCTGTCTCTACGAATTTGTCCTACTCTAGGAAACTCATATAAAGTGGGATCATACAGTGCTTGTCTTTTTGCCACTGGCTTATTTCACTTAGCATAATGTCCTCGAGCTTTACCCATGTCGTAGCATTTGTCAGAATTTCCTTCCTTTTCAAGGCTGATTAATATCCGTGGTGTGGCCAGACACGTTTTGTTTACCCTCCGTCTGCGGGTGGACATTGGTTGCTTCCGCCCTTCAGCTATTGTGAATAATGCTGCCACCCGGGTGTACAAATATCTGAGTCTCTGCTTTCAATTCTGGACGCACCTGTTTTTAAAGGTCCGCTGATGATTCAGACCAGCACCCCTCTTTCAGAACCACACTCCTACCTGGTGGTAGCCGGTCCCTTATCTGTGCTGTCCTTCAGCCACATCACCTGTTGTATCATATCACCTGGTGGCTAGAGGTGAACATCTGGTGCAGGTTCTTGACTCTAGCTGACCTAGCAGGAAAGGAATTGATGGAGGGAGAGTGGCTAGCTCGTCAAATCAATGAGGAGGCTGAGGGACTGGCTCCAGGGGTAACAGGGACAAGCAAGATCCTGCCGTAGGAGCAGTCTATTTTGTATGTCACCACTGTCACCATTGCCACTGGACAGTTTCTGCTGCTTCAGCTGGGTCCCACCCCTGGACCCTGGCCCAGACAGTCTCCACCACCCCAGCAGGTACTCACCCCTGCACCACTGAACGCTCGAGTCTGCTGCCGCCACAGCAAACACTCCCTGTCTACCTTCCCTGAGAGCCGATGTCCTGGGCGGGGGTGTCCCATTGGCCTCGCATAGACCCTGATCCCAAGCTCTAGGTGCCAGGGGCTGGAGAGAGGGAAAATATGCCACCTTTGGCTTCCAGAGTGGTGGTGGGAGTCCAAACAGGAAGAGGACTCATAGTCTGAGGTACTCTGGAGCTGGCCGTACCGACCCACCGGGCCACTCGTGTGCCTCTCTTCCTAACTCCAGGTTTGGGGACATCACACTGGCAGCTTAGAATTGGCCATGGTGGGAGTATTTACACCACGGAAATGGCAAAAATGACAAATCAGGGCTTTGTTTTTACTTCGGAGAACCATTTTGCCAGCATACCACTGGTTCATATGCCAGACAGCCAAAGTGACAGGTGTCAACTATCTCAAGGATATAAGCAGTCATCTCTGCAAATTAGATTATTGAACTGAGTTGAAGGAAGGAAGGAAGGAGAAGGGAGAGAGAGAGAGAGAGAGAGAGAGAGAGAGAGCAGATGCCCAAGCAGGAGAGAGTAACCACACAAAGTCTGGGTGTATTTCTGCAGGTGTACAGACAGCTTAGAGCAGTGCCACCCCATAGAAAAAGAACTCAAACCGTATATGTAGTTTAAAATTTTCTAGGAGCCACATTAAAAAATTTAAAAAACAGGTAAAATTAATTTTAATAGCATATTTTATTTAACCAATATGTCAAAAATATTATCATTGCAGCATGTAATCAATATAAAACTATAAATGAGATCATTTACATTTTTTCTTTGTACTAAGTCTTCAAAATCCAGCGTGTATTTCACACTTACGGCACATCTCAGTTTGGAGTGGCCACGTCTCAAGTGCTCAGTAGCTCCATGTGTCTAGAGGCTGCAATATTGGGCAATGCAAGCCTGGTGTATTTCAATAACGTCGTAAGGTGGTCTTCAAACCATTGCCCAGTGGTGGGTTGTGAAGGACAGATTGTGTTCCTCTCTTGCGGAACAATGTGGAAAATCAGAAATTTGTATAAAAATGAATTATGTATCTGCCCATCTGCGATTGGTTGATACGGGTAGAGGGTGGGCCATTTACTGTAGCCCCTATCTTATGAAGGAATCCTAAACATTGCTGAAGTTGTCAGACATAGCCTTGCAAATGTGTGTGTGTACAGACCGAGGAAGAAGGCGGGCAGGAGCTAGGGCACCTGAGTCCCCCTGGGTGAGTGAAGATGTCTGAAGGGTCCTTACAGAACTACCAGGCTGGTTCTCACCTCTTTCGAGAAAATGTACATACAGGTGAACACACAGAGATGCCGGGAGGGTGGAGCGCCTGGAGAGGGCATGGGAGCCCCTCCTCCACACCATGCCTGTGTACCTCCTCTCCTGGCCGGTCATCTGTACCCTTTGTAATATCCTTGTAATAACCAGTAAACATAAAAAAGCCCAGAAACTATATCCACAATATAAGCCCGCCAAGTGAACAACCTGACCTCACTTAAACACCTCCTGGAAGCAGGTGTTTTCAGGTACCACTGGCAGGAGTGTTATTGTGGGAGGGCAATTTGGCAACAGCTATGGACATTTTAAATGTGCAAACCCTTTAGCACAAGTGTTTTTCCAGGAATGATCTCAAGAAAGTTCTATACACGTGCAAAGACATGAGAGCAAGCACGGTCATGCAAATACTGAAAATAACTAAAATTTCCACCCGCGAGGGACTGGCGTGCTGAATGATAGTATGCTCAGTCTGTGGAGCGCCTGCCAAGTGGCACCTATGTATAACTGACTGGAAACAAAAGCCCCAGCATACGCAGAAACATAGAAAGAAAAAAGCAAGTTGTAAAACGATCTGAATAATATACTGTTTTTACAGAAAAGCAAAAAAAAAAAAATTTTTTTTAGTATAGGCATTGAATAGAAAATTTGGAAACAATACAATCAGGTTATCTGTGGGTATGGGACTATGATAGGGGGATTTAGGGAGGGAGTTTTCCTTTACATACTTGGATAATGTTTGGAATTCTACAATGATCCTGTATGGTTTCTACAGTTATAAAAAGAATAAAATAATCTTATATAGTTTCTGTAATCCTAAAAAGATATAAAATAATAAATAGACACAATAACATAATCTAAAAAAAATACTTGTGTTATCAAGGCTAAAAGGACAGCAGTTCCCCAACCTTTTTGGCACCAGGGACCGGTTTCACGGGAGACAATTTAGCGATGGGAAGAGGCTGTAAATACATTTGGCTGGTTCGCAGGAGACTCACCTCCTACTACTGTGCAGCCCTGTTCCTAACTGGGCCACAGCCCGGGAGTTGGGGACTACAGGGCTAGGATCCGTGTTCTCAGGCCCTGCAGGTGGGAGTGTAAACTGGTCCTGCCCTGCTGGAGGAACCTACTCCGCAACACGCAATCAAAGCCTCATCAGTTGGTAGCCTTTAATTTGGTGATTCCACCTCTAGAAGTTTATACTAGAATAAATTGACCGAGGGCGTATAGGTGTATGCGCAAGGATGTTCATTACTATGTGATTTATAGTAGAACATTGAGGGGGGCATTGAAATGTTCATTTATAGGAAATTACTTCGATAAATCACAGGCTAACATACAGTGGACTTCTCTGTTCCAGTGAGAATATAGGAAGTGGATTTATTGGCACAGAAGCTGTTTCTGATGTATTGTCAAATGAATAAAGCCGGTTATAAGACAGCCTGTGCAGTTTAATTCTCATCTGGGTCACATACTTGATTACATATGTACATACACGGAGAAGGATATCTGTAACAACATACATCAGGGTATTGTTAGCCGTGGCTTTCTCCAAGTAGTGAGATTATACACAATTTCTGTTTTCTTCTATATTCTTTCAGAAATGATCTAATTTATTTACAATGAGTATATATAATTTTTTTAGTGTTTCAAAAAATAATTTAGATCTCTGTAAAAATTTGCCATAGAAGCCAGCTACGAACTCTCCCTGTCTATTCCTCTCAGCAACAGTGGCCAGGTAGGAGGAGTAAGACAGTCACCCTGGCATCCCTGGCCTCCGAAGGCCGTCTGTCATGCCAGTGTGGACTGCACCCCGCTGTCTGCGAATCTTGTTTCAAAGGCTTTTAACTCTGTTTTAGTGGTTGTGAATACAGGATGTCATTTGATCTACAATGGCCAAGTATGATTAACAAGTTCTCACAAGGGGCTCTCTTAACATTCTGCGTGTGTGTGGTTTTTTTAATTTCAAAAGTGAATTTAAGCACGTGGAGTGCTTTTTTGGTGGAGGGTGGAATCGGTCCAGCCAAAGAGTCTGCTCAGGGTTATCAATGATTCCTGTATGCACTCAAACCGGACACGCCTTTTCAGAAAGCCCATGGTGAACATTTTTTAAAGGAATGAATTAATTTTAAAATCTGAGTGTAACGTTTAACACACTTCAGAGACTTTCAGATAACAACGACATTAGAGATCGGCGTCTGTTCCTTGTCTTGGTGAACCATCGCCCCAGGGTTAAGATTTTGGTGTGTGAGGATCAGCCCTTGCTTGGAAAACAAAACCCCTTTACTTTACCCAATTCGGCTGACGTGGGACCGTGTTCCAAGGCTCATTATGTTTGATTTTCAAGTGTGCTCTGATACAGAGGCCCCAGGCTTGCATGAAGTCACCAGGCTTCCCAGCCCAGGTGAGGTGTGAGGGGGTACGGGGGTGCGGGCAGAGCCAGGGCTCAAGACCTGGGCGTGGAGGGAGGCCCTCCCCGCCCCCCGCCCCCATGCCCCAGGCTTCAGACACTGAGGCTGGAGGTTTTGCTGGACGGGGCTGACCAGGGAACAACAGCTCACTTCAGCCTCATCACCTGCCCTGCGAACCCCAAACCCTTGGCACAGGCCTGGCACTAAATAACATCCCTGAGAAAACACTCAGTAAAAGCACTAACCACGATTACTGCAACTGCTACTGCTTGAAGAAAAACAAACAACTCCAGGCACGTGTGTGTGTGTGTGTGTGTGTGTGTGTGTGTGTGTGTGTGTGTGAGATGAAGACTGCCTTCCTCAGGAGGGGCTGCCGCATGGGTCTCCAAAGTACGTAGCTGAACAGAACAGGAATCGTTCCCCCAGCAGAGGAACTGCAGCTCCAGCCCAGTGCAGGGGCCGTGAGACTCGCTCGTGCCACATCTGCAGTAATAATGGTTCAGAGCTCTGCTGAGCTGCGCTCATGTGCCTCATTTAATCCTGTGAGGTAAACACCATTATCACTCCCATTTTACAGATGAGGATGTCAAGGGATAAAGAGCTTAAGTATAAACACTCGCAAGGTAACATAGCAAGGAAGGGTGAGGGATTTGAGGCCTCCTGAGGCCTGCGCGGGCTCTGGACCAGGGCACAGCACTGCCCCGTGACACCTGTCACGCCATCCTGGAATCGGCTGGAAGAGACTATGTCTGTGGATACTTGAATTCACCCAGTGCCTGGCTGTTACTCCTGGGAGTGAACTTCGGTTTCTCCCCCTCCTCCCCGACCTGGCCAAGGGCAGGCAGGGACAGTGGGGAGGCTGTGACCTCATCGGTGACATGGGAACGGCCCTGGCAAACTGGGAAGGGGACAGGGAGCTTGCCTGCAGTGCTGTGTTGACCCGTGTTGGAGTCTCAGAAAAATTAGTAACATTGGTTCTGTTTGTATTTAAACTTTTGGTATTTTGTTGATCATGGGTTTTTGCATTAATTTTGATTTTTTAAAAAAAATTGCATTAAAAATTATTTATTGTGATAACTGAGTGTGTTGGTGCCAGCTTAAATTTCATGCCCAAAGGAAGTGCTTCACTGACCTGACCCTAGACCTGGCCCTACTTACTTCCCCAAATCCACTGTCCTCCCAAGACCCAAGTAGCAAAAAGCAAGTCTCATCCAACTCTTCTGTTTTACTTTGGGAGACAAGTTCAATCACAGGATTTTTCTGAGTCTGCCCTATTGTTTGGTTTGCAATGGCCATTCAATTAATGACCAAAGCATAATTACAATTTAAAACTTAAACATTAATCAGGCCTTGGTTCCTCCCTCTTCTTCCTTCCTTTTTTATTTTAACAAGTGTTTCTGTGCAGAAAACATAGGCTGAAACTTGCTGTGGGCACCATCCCTTGAATTTAGATGACCACAAACACTATTCTGGGAAGTAATCGCTATAGGTGGGCACTCAATAAGCATTTGCTGCCCAAGGAGTGGCCCAGCCTGGCTGGCAGGGAGTGCCCCGTCCCCGGCACCTTGCAGGGAGGCTGCCCTGGGCCTGACTGAGCCTCATTCAGCCTCCATGTGCAGAAGATGACTCAGCCTGTGATTTCATTCACCCAGCCTGGTGTTTATGCCACTGGCCACAAACCGGTTGATACTGTTTGGAGCTGTCCTGAGGTGACGCTCCGCTGGTGGAGAATGACATCCAGTCAGCTTGTGGCCACTGTGGCCAAAACAGCTGAAATGTTGTGGCTTCTGAAGCACCCATTGTCTGCTAGTCAATCGTGGGCGTGGCACTGCAGCAGTGGGTTCTGACAGCCAAGCTTGGAAGGGCAGGTCCTTGCCTAGGGCTCCCTCCAAGGAGGCCCCAAGAAACACTATTAGGCTCCAGTTAGTTCTGGAAGGAGCTTGGGGGGATGCTAGAAGGCAGCTTTCGTCATTCCAATGGATTCATACTTGGGGTACCATCGGATGCTATCAAGGATCCCATCAATGAATTGCAAGAGAAGATGGGAATGACTGAGCACACACCACTGCCTTCTTAAGCACCCACATACTCAGGTAAATAATCTATTTCTAGACAGTGGAGAAAATTACAGGAGTGGCAATAAGAAAAACATGCACAGCTACAACAAGCAGTGTGCTTAACGGTGTGTGTGTGCACTGCCTCATTTAACCCCCAGAGGTGGGTTTTGTTACTACCCTGACCTTAGACATGAGGAGACCGAGGCACCAGGTTCAGGTAGCCCATCCAACATCGCACAGCCCGCGAGGACGGTAACCAACTGCAAAGCACAACCTAATCGAGTGATGCACAACTAGGACTTTAAAGGGAAGAGAAGACCAGGAGGAGAAAAGAAAGGAGAGTGGGAGAGGAAATTGGGGTCTGACTGTGCCTGAACACGGCAGGGTTCTCAGGGGTGGAGTATGGGGATCGGGGAGCGGGGAGGGCATCCTTCTCTCCCTTCTTCCGGCTCCAGGGTGCAACCCGCCCTCTCCAGCCAGCTTGGGCACACCTTCCCCGACATCTTCCCCCAGTCACGTCTCAAAGGCAGCAACTCTCCATGTGAGTTACTGTGGGTGTGTGTGAACATAAAATGCAAAGAGCATCTTCCGACACCACACGGCCCCTAGAACCATGGACACCACGGTCATGAGTGAATTCAAGAGCTGTCTGTTAACCTGGGGGTGGAGGAGGCACTGTAACGTTTTTCCCCCCAATGGGGATATGTGCACTGAGAGTTGCTCATATAGGTTGTGCGTCCCAACCCTGGTGCTCTGGGTAAAGCAAAGGACTGTGAAGATCCCGGACCGCAGAGGGAACATGCAACTAAAACCACCAGAAGGGAGCAAACAGCACAAAACAACGGCAGCAGCAATGGAAAAACTGCCTTTGAGTGGTAATCCCGGCAGATGAAATGTTATCAGTTCATCTTCAAATTTCCTTTACTGATTCTTCATCTGCTTAACTCTGCATTCTAGGATTTGAATTGGGCAACTCCTAATGGTCACTACCTGAGAAGTTTTTGGGTTTGGGGGTCTTTTTGCCCAAACACACTTGGTGGTCACCGAGGGAGCAGGGACACACATGTCTTGAAGGGTGCAGGCTGCGTGAACTCTCCCTTCTGCCCCAGCCGCAGTCCCTAATATCTTATATCACACACTCCTAGGTCAGACTCCACCAGAGCTGGACGTTTTGGAAACAGAAATTCAATAAAGATTTTAAAGTGAAACTGAAAAAAAAAATGAAAAATGAAATGATCTAAAATAACTACCATATGGTCTCAGGGCATTTTTGGTCAGAAAGAGCAGGAATGAAGCAGAGAGTCTGCTCACTGAGTGCGTGTTGAAACCTCGATTCCACATTGATTAGACATGTCCTGAGTGGCAGCAGCCACAGCCAGACCTGGGGGCAGGCAGTGGGGGCGTGGGTGGGGGTGCCACAACTTTCCCACAGGAGCTGAGGAGGAGGGGGGTAGAAGACACCTCTCCACGGTCCTGGTATGGCAGAGAGGACAGCCTTCGGGGGCTCTCCCTCCTCTCCATAAAGCCTCATTTCTTTCAGCATCTGCTCCTATGACTCCCCTTAACTGGCCTCAGCTTCCTTTGTCTCTACCTCTTCGTGCTTGTGTTTTCTCATCTGTAAACTGGAGACAACACTCCTGCCTGCAAAAGGAAGTTGTGTGTGTAAAATGCTTAGCGTCCTGCTTGGCACCTGATAAACGAAATCAGTGTCGTCAATGCCATTATTATTTCTGTTACTGGCAGTCCTCCTCTACCATTTCTGCTACTAGCTGTTCCTCTTACCCACCTGCCTACCCTCAGGCGAGTTGGCTTTTTTTTTCCCTTTCTTTATTTTTAATCTCACCGATGAGTCTCCTATGATCCTGTTGTTTTGAAGTGCTCTGGCTGTACGACCTTGGCATTCTCTGAGGAGTTACTCACATTACTTAGAAGCTTCTGGGGACACGGCAGCACTGCTTGGCCCCCAGTGCTGGGACCTGCGGTGAGGGGTGTTCCCGGGCCCCGAGCCTACCTGGGACTGGCGCTCCAGGTGCAGGGCCCACGGTCAGGGGCATCTGTCCTCTATCCCGGGGGTTTGGTGGCAGTCAGCACTCACTGCTACAGAGGAGCCTCTTGGAAAAACACTTGACAAAAAGATACCTAGGATGCAGACAAAAATCAGGGTGCATCAGGGTCAAGACATTTAGTGTCTACGTGAAAACGCTGAAAGGCAGCCGCAAAAGAGAAGGTCTCTGATGAAGTTGTGCCCTCGCGCCCTGCTGCCCTTGTCTGTCAGCTGTCTGCTTCCTGGCTTTCTGAAACCCTAGTGACAAACACGTAACCACCAGAGGATCTCTCACAGGGCTTGCCTTGCCTCTGCTGCTCCCCGTCAGCGATCTGGGCCTCCCTCGGGGCCAGAGGCTGAGGCTGCTAGAGAAAGTTCAGGTGACTCAACTGCAGCCAGGTCAGCGGGCAAGGGATTGGCCTGAGCCTGTCTCTCCTGGATGCCACGCGCAGGCCCAGACCCGAGGCTGCGCAGAGAGGCTGGAAAAGGCCAGAGGATGGAAATTGTCCAGGGGGCAGGAGGAATATGCTCAGCTCTGGGTGGGGACCTCCTGCACAGATTCTTGTTTCCCATCCCACTAGGACAAACCAAGGAAGCAGCTTTTGCCTCCCAAACCAGGTACCGGTCCCTGGCATTGCTGCTCCGACTGCCTGTGAGGTCTTGAGCTCTCCTTCTGATCTCCCAGGCCTCGATGGCCTTATGCATAGGGAGGAGGGTGAATGGATGACTTGTAAGTTCCCTTGCCTTGCCAGCACTCTGTGAGATTCAGAGATATAAGATTTGGCATCTGTGGCCTTTGTCCTGGGCAGTGGCCCACCTGTGTGCTGTGTCTTCTGTGGTCGCTGTGGAAGGCTGAGCATGGAGGAGAAATGCATTTTTTTTTTTTTTTTTGCTTTCAATTGAGGCATTTTTCCCCCTGAGTATCATGCAGCCTGCAGTGTTTAAGGACTCGGAATATTTAGCCGCTTGTCTTGAGCTCAGAGCCTGGCCTGTCAACATCAGCAGGAGGTGAAGGGAAAAGTTTTTGGAGCTGTTAATCCTGTATGAGCAGAAAAGAATGTGGCTTCATTTCTGTTCCAGGCATTTCTGCTTTTACACTGGGCTTAGTTAAACATGACAGAATGGAAAAAAAAAAAATGAACTGCTTTAAGAGTTAATTTTGCAATACCTCCATAAATAACTAGACTAGTTTGTGTGTATGTGTAAGTCTTTTTTTTTTTTTTTGGAGACAGAGTCTTTGTTCTGTTGCCCCAGCTAGAGTGCAATAGCATCACCGTAGCTCACTGCAACCTCAAACTTCTGGGTTCAAGTGATACTCCTGCCTCAGCCTCCCGAGTAGCTGGCCCTACAGGCTTGTCCACTACACCCAGCTAATTTTTTCTATTTTTAGTAGAGACAGTGTCTTGCTCTTGCTCAGGCTGGTCTCGAACTCATGAGCTCAAGCAGTCCTCCCACCTCAGCCTCCCGGAGTTCTAGGATTACAGGTGTGAGCCACTGACCCCTTAAAGTATATCTCGATGCCCTATTTTGCTGCCTTACATTTGTCAGGATAAACTGGGCCTTACTTGAAAACAGTATTTCAAATGACTTTCTCTACAACTAAAATCTACTAGATAAAAGTGAATTCCTGTTTTAGAAAAACATGACACTTCTCAACCCATTGCTTTGTGAACCTGCTTTGGTGAATGTGGTCCTCTTCCTACTGGATATTTATTGAGTGTGCAGAAGAAGGAGGGGGCAGTGAAGGAA
The DNA here is from genome assembly GCA_963575035.1 of Avahi laniger. Taxonomy (NCBI): domain Eukaryota; kingdom Metazoa; phylum Chordata; class Mammalia; order Primates; family Indriidae; genus Avahi; species Avahi laniger. Next base: position 25,925 of record CAUYSK010060705.1, read on the forward strand.
CAGGAAAATACCTTCAGAGGGAAACGCACTTTCTCCGTCAATGCACTGTATGCCGTAAGCAAAAGCATCAATTTCATGGCTCTTCCCAACCATCACCTTGCTCTTGGCAAATTCATAAACTATCCTTGTATAGCGGAGAGAAAAGCCCTTCTTCTGGCCAGCTTCCTCTATCGCCTGCCTTCCTCAACACAACAGGAGGCTCTGGGAGGTCTAGCTAGCAGGCTGAGGCTCTGAGTATTGGCTGCCAACTCGAACTAGCCTCACCTGCGTACCTGGGCAATCGGAAAAGCCAAAGAAACCCTGAACCAGAGGGGCAACATGGAAGTACTGTTGTTCATAATCTGAACTTCTGTCAATTGAAATCCTTTCCCTGCTTGGGGTGGAGCCTCCTCAATGGGGCCACTTACTCTCTAAGTTATATATTTCATAAGGTTAAATTTTTATGCCTGGTGTAATCAGTTTCCCTTAGAGGAGAAAATCTGTAAATAGACCATCACTACGGGCTAGGTAAATCCCATGGTGTATATAATCTGCTCTCTGTTTACTGATTGCTCACCTGGCCTCCAACACATACAACAACATAATTTCTCAGGGCCTTGTGTATTTTCCCTTTAGGGTCTGTGTACTCTAGTTGCTGGGACCTCATTTTGGTGGTTGGCTGGATACAGGGACTTTTTTGAGGTTGAGCCGTGTGTTCCTTCTCATCTGGCTTCTGAGGACCAGAGTACCTTTCTCAAGGAGCCTGCCTAAGACCCTCTCTGCTTTTCCAACCCCTTCAAAGGCCAGCTTAAACTTGTTCCTTCTGCACAAAGCCCTCTTCAACTAAAATCAAGTGAGGTGGGCAATTCGGCTAGCTCTTTCGCTGGTGTGGCACAGCACTGCAGATTTCGAAAATCACCTCTATGCTCTAGAAACATACATGTCTGTCCTTAAGCTTTGTGCCTGCAGAATACACTGCCCTCCCACAGGCAGATGTTGAGAGGTCCGACTTTGCATGAGGGACACCATAAAATTATCTGTTGTCTGTTTCATCCTACAGGACTCCTTAATGCCTGCTGATGCTATTGTTTTTAGGATGTAAACTCTTTATAAGGCACAAGTCTGCTAATCTGGCTAGGCGCAATGGCCAATAAGATGCTAAATGTAGGCAGATAAATGTTTTGATGGCACCCACAACGGCCCTGCATATTCTTGTTAAATTCATTCACAATCTTTTGTGTTTCTAGAAAGCATGACAGACTGTGATTTTCTCAGTTAAATAAAAAATTACATACATGTAGTGTTACCTTTCCTGTGTGGCTGGAGTGCTTGTCCCAGTTTACAAGCAGAGACAGGAGGGAAGATGAAAGCCTCTGCCCCCTGGCTTTTCTGCCCTGTAGCTTTCTGCTCCTTTTAGAGATGATTTTCGGAATGATGGTGGCATCTAGGTGCTGGAGTTGGGACCATGGGAGGAATTGTTTAGTTCTAATCTCCTAGAAATTTTTTTCAAGGAGAACCTGATTTGGTTTTGATTTCATCGTTGATTTTCACTTTTCTTTCTGTCCTTTGTCAAGATGCAAGGTAAGCAAGGACAGGCATTGAGTAAACCGAAGGCCACAACTCAAATCTGCTTATTATAAAAGCACGTGATTTTGCTGGTGGCAGAGTCTAGGAAGAAGGAGAAATCCTTGCCTGGAATGGGTTGGTGCACAGAGCTACTTTCTCTCATGTCCTCTCGTACCTCCCCCTTAAGGAAATAGACATAGCCATGGGGGGAGGCAATTTAGTCTCCCCTGCACCCTCCCACCACGTGTTCCAAAAGTGAGTCCTCATTTTCTCTAAATGTATGTACATGCCTCAGATAAACCAATGTAGATAAAATTGACTAAGTCATCTCATCTGGGTTTTAATTTTCCCCAGGTGAAAGGGACGGATGCATTGTTCCTCCACTACTCCCCTACATTTAAACAGTGGTTGGATTTCATTAATACCTACGAAGTATTTAAATATTGCACATGAACAAGTCAACATTCCAAATTCTTCTTAGCATCACCAATAGGACAGGAAGAGCTTTCTTTACCTCTTATAAAGAATGAAATGACATCCAAAGCCATAATTTCAAAGGAGACAACCTCAATCTTATTTCAGCTTGAGGGTGGGCAGAGGGAAGTTTATACTTGGGCAATGTTGTTTAAGCTTCCGTTCCTTAAGATAGAAAAGGTGGATTTCTTAGAAAGATGTTGAGATATAAAATAATTGTATGATAAAGGTATTGCTTAACCCATTTCTCAGGGGGAGAAGTTGTAGTTAAAAGAGACTTATTCTCAAAGCTTGGCTAAGAACTAATTCCTAGAATTGTCTCCTTTCCTTCTCTGACCCACCCAGCCACTCACCTACAGTCCTCACATTTCCTGCTGATGCCTGAACTTGAACTACAGCTGCCTGTTCATTGGATTATTTTACAAATTCGGAAGTCAGGTTTTAAAATGTGGAACCCCAGTCATTTAACTACTAATCTTCACCCCGAGGTTCTGAATCCAGTAGGGTACCAGGACTTTTTAAATTAACAAACAAAACAGACGAAAAATGTAAAAATCAAACTTTAAATGTTTTATTTTGTTGATTCTGTACAATGCAAGGAAACAAAGTTAGAGATAAAATAAAATGCCAGTTAAATTCGGCTACTACCAACAACCAAAAACCTTGAACATAAAAATCAAAGCAAGCTGCTGAAATATCATAATATAATCTTGGGTAACGTAATTTGTTAACGCCTGTAACAAATCAAAACCGGCCACCTATGTAGTTCTTCAACTGCAAAGCCGAGAGGAGCTAGACCCGCGCAGCGTTGGTTAAAGGACCCTTCTTCGCGCTAAGGAACTGCGCGGTCTCCGCCGTCGCCACCGCAGCTGGATGCGCTGAGCTGTTGGCGGTTTAGGGCTCCACGTTCTCCTTCATGCCTTTCAATGTGAACGTTAATTAGCGATCTTGACTGGGCAGGCGACTGCGAATGCCTCGTTACCTATTTTAGTAAATCGGGAACACCGTTGTCGTGAAAGGTGGCTGGGTTTTGTTTTAAGCAAGCTCAAATGTTGGTTATGCGACCTTGGGGAAAGGGAGACGAAAAGGTGAATCTCGAGTTCTAAGTTGCATTTCTAAGAAGACCTCAGGATTTGAGTGAATATTCTCCGTTACAAAACGCCAGATCACGCGAGTCTCAAAAATAGCGCTCTGAACAGCGGGTCACCAAAAGCGGACCGACTTCCCAACCCACCACGCCCAACGACCCTGCCGTTGTCATCGTCCCCACCCACTGCACCGCCACCCCAACCGTTTGGCCGCCGAGGGTCCATCTGCCTGCCACGTCCCGGACGGTGTGCACCGACTAACTGGTCTTTCTCAGCCTCTTGAGGTCCGGCAGCCTCCTCTGGCAGGGCTTGGCCGGCGGGAACGAGGGCGCCTGTGGCCTCCGGCTGGGGACAGGGAAAGAACCACCCCGCCGCCCCCGCCGCCATTCAAGCGCGATCCCTCGGCCTGGGAGCGGAGGTGCTTGGGTCCCAGGAGGTCGCCCTCGGGGCTGGTCTCTCTCCACACCTAGGACGAATCAAACCCACCGCAGGGAGCCCTAAAATCCACACCAGCCCCACGAAGCGCGCGACTTCGGGGACAGGGAGAGAGATGCACCGGGTGAGAGTAAGGGGGTCGCTCACTTTCTGCCCCAAAGCAGGTGGAATCGACGCAAAACCCCAAATAGCCCCAGAGTGGCATCGAACATCCGCTCCGGTCACTTTAACTTTCCGGGAGTCGGGGCAGGGAAGGGGGCGCCCCACAGTCCCTTCCTCTGGACCAGAAGGTTCGCAATGCCCTCCTTTTCGGCCCCGCTCTCCCTGGACGCAGGGCGCAGGGGCGCGGAGAAGCTGGGCGGCGGGAGCCTGGGCCGAGGTCGCGCCCCGGCCCGGCAGGTCTTCACTTGGAGAACTGCGCCTGCACGGCGGCCAGGCCCAGGCCGGCGGGGACCAGGTGCGGGAACTTGCACACGGCGCAGGTGCACAGGCCAGGGCCGCCCGCGCCGCCGCCGGGGAGCGCGAACTGGCCGCACGGCGACTCGTCGAGCGCCAGCGACAGGTACTTGGCCGGGCGCAGCGCGTCCGGGGGTCCCACGGCGCCCGGCGCCAGCAGCACGGAGCCGGGAGCGGCAGCGAGCAGGGGCAGGCCGGCCAGCAGCAGACGCGGCGCGGCGGGTCCCGTGCCCTCGCCCAGCGCGCGGCGCAGCTCCTGCAGCGAGCTGCCCAGCAGCAGGATGTAGTTGCGGGCGAGCAGCAGCGTGGCGATCTTGGAGAGCTTGCGGCCCGGCGCGCCCTGGCAGTGCGCCGCCGAGTAGGGCAGGATGACCTCGCGCAGCGCGTCCATGGCCAGGTTCAGGTCCTGCATGCGCTTCCGCTCGCGGCTGTTGATCTTGCGCCGCAGCTGCTGCTGTTGCTCTTCCTTGGCGTCCGCCCGGGCGCTGCCGCCCGCGTGCGCGCCCGATCCGGGCCCCGTGCCTGGCAACTCGGCCGGCGCCTCCGGCTTCTCGCGAGCAGCCTTGGGGAGGAGGGGGACCGTCGTGGAGGAGGAGGAAGTGGAGGAGGAGGAAGAAGAGGAGGAGGGCGGCTGCCGGTAGCCCACCAGCTCGTAGAGGGAGGCCCCGAGCTGCAAGTCGCCGGGCCGCTGTGGCCGCAACATGGTCCCGGGGACCGCGTTCACGCGCGCCTGGGAAACCGCATAGTACATCTGGGGGCACTGGGGGCGGCCGAGGGCGTCCTTCAGGAACGCCCCAGGGTGCCCGTTGGCAGGCCGCCCCTCCCCGCGGACCTGCGCGCGGGGAGCCGATGGTGGGGCACCGGACCGCGCCCGACCCCTTTAAACCCGGCTTGGGAACCTGCGGGCCCGCGGGCGGCGGGTGGCAGCCAATAGAGGCGCGAGGCCGGGCGCAGGCGTGTGATCATTGGCTGCCTGCGCCTCGGCCGGCGCGGAGATGCCCCTGGCACCGCTTAAGGAGGTTATTGTGAGCGCCTGTGCCAGTGTCGCAGGACAGGGCCCGGGAGCGGAGGGAGGACGCCTTTTAGGGCGAAGCGTGCTGTTCAAGGAGGACTGGTGGCATTGCTCAGGCTAAGACTCGTGTGCCTCCCTCCAGCTCCTCTGTGCCTCAACTTTTCTTTTTAATACATAGATTGTTTTTTTAAAAAATTGTGATCAAATATTCATAGCATAAAATTTTCCATCTTAATCATTTTTTAGAGTCCAGTTCAGCAGTGTTAAATACACTTAGGTTGTTGTGCAACCAAACTCCAGAACACTCTTCATATTGCAAGCCGGAAATTCCAGGCACTAAACTCCCCGTCTCCTTCCCCCAGCTCCTGGCAACCACCATTCTGCTCTGTCTCTGTGTATTTGTTCTGCTCAGGTAGGTTCCTATAGAGTTCTCATTTAAGTAGGATCATGCAATGTTTGTCTTTTAGTGACAGGCTTCACTTAGCATAATGTCTTCAAAGTGCATCCATGTTGTAGCAGAATGTATCAGAATGTTCTTCCTTGTTAAGGCTGAATAATATTCCATTGTATGGATATACCACATTTTGTTTATCCATTCATTCGTGGGTGGACACTTGAGTTGCTTCCACCTTTTGGCTGTCGTGAATATGCTAGTATGGAACATTTTCTTTTAAATACATGATTTCCTTCCAGATTCAGAGAACTAAATTTCTGGGCTAAATGACCATAGCATTAGAATAGCTACTCCCTACCACTGCCTCCTCCCCCTAGTCCCTCTGATTGAAAGGTTTTTATGGACAAACAAGTCCCTGGGGTCGAGTTTCTCTCCTCCCCAAAAGGGACCTGTGTTCATTCTATCAGAAACTCTACCCTTGGTTAAGCAAAACTCACTCAGAAATTGGCCTCTTATCATAAACAAAACAAAACACCTATCTATTGAGGGTGGGACTGAATCTTTTTCTTCCCCAAATAAAACAGCATTACTTGGTGGCTATGGACGTTTTCTACTGCCAACATCAGTGCATACTGCTGCAACTTGTCAGCAGAGCATTGCAGAATGTACTGGGGGAAGAGGACCTTTTGGTATTTAAACCTCTACCATCCAATATGGTAGCCACTTGGGTGTTTAAATGAACATTAATTAAAATTAAGTTTAAAATTGAATTCTCCAGTTGCACTAGCATTGGTTCAGGTGCTTAGTAGTCACAGGTGGCTAGTGGCTATCTACTGGACAGCACAGACATAGAACATTTTCTTCATCGCAGAAAGTTCCCCCGGATAATGCTAACCTAGAGTGTAACACACAAAAAATGAGCTTCCTCCATCTAAGGGCTGCCTGGTCTGAGAAGAGAGACACTGCTGAAGGGCCTGTCCATGGGAAGTGATCTCTGCTCGAGGAGCCCATTGGCTATGCCTGATGATTTTAGGGCTGCTTTGTTTTTGTTTTCTTCCACATTCGCTCCATAGGCTCACTCTGGTCTCTGCTTCCAACCTGCAGCTCTGCCTGTAACATCCTGCCTACACCTCAGGTGCAGCTCCAACCTCACCTTCTTCTGGAAGCCTTCCTCCTTTCAGCATGCCTGGCAAACCATTGACAGCATTTCTCCATAGCTTCCATTGTATTACGTGGGTACCATCTCTGCATTTGGCTGTGATTGTTTTGAGGGCAGGGACCACCTGCTCAAAGCCCAGCACAGTGCTTTGAACCTCCTGTGTGTCCAGGAGGTATCTAAGGACGAGTCTGTAATCTCCACTAGATCTCAGGCTCATCCCTTAACTGTGCAGACCCCCTACAGGGCTCAAACCCAAGTGTTTCCTATAGGTTCTATAGGGAGGGAAGGAACCTGGTAGGACCCCCAACCCTCAGAGGGACCTGGCCTGACATGGTGATAGGGGCCCTGCTTTGGAGAGAGAAGGGGGCGTCGGCAGGAAAGAGGTGAGTCCCCAAGCAGAACCATACTGGGCAGGAAGAGGGGAGAGAGAGAGAGAGAGAGAGACCAAGGAAGTAGCCTTGGAAATTTCAAGTGATTAAGTTTAACACCTCCCTAATCATTTCACTGTTTGCAATTGGTTCTCACAGGACCCCTGGTGAGCTGGGCATTTTTGATCTCTGCTGTACATGGTAAAAGTGAGGCTTTTATCTACTCCTTCCCTGCCAGAGGATAGGGAATTACTGGGTGCCCTCAGACAGGAGAGGCAGAACTGCAACCCCAACAGCTGGCTTCCTGGACTCCCTCCAGCTGGACCAGACTTCTGGGAAGCCCAGGAGGGAGCCATGATGGAGGAGGATTGGGGACTGGGTGTAAGGATGGAGGGGCCAACCCAGACCAAGCTAGTACTGACAAGTTGATGGGTTCCAACCATGTTCCCGAAAAGAGGGGCCCCAGGGTCCTGTCACCGCGAGCCCTGCACCAACCCCCTGGCCCTGCCCACCCTCGCTCTCAGGACCCTTCTGTCCTGTAGCTGAAGTGCCAGATTGGGGAAGGCCCTGATGACCTCCCCCTCCAGCTTCCTCTGCCCACATCCAAGGTACCCTGGGGCCTTCCCCTGCCAGCAGGAGGAGGAAGCAGATGAGGAAGACAGAACTTAACACCTCACACAGAGTTGCCTAAATTGCACCCTCCACATTTCCCAGTGTCAAGCAGGGGTGCTCAGAAATCAAAGAGATGGAAACAAACATGCTGCTCTTTCCCCCAAAAGTATCCCTCTTTACTGTGGGTATCCCTGAGGGTTCCCTTTAGCCCTTGGTCTCACCTCATCTCCTCCTCCTTGGAGGAGAACTCCCCTCTGCCCTGGCCAAGGACACTGTCAATTGGACATGCTGGTCAGTGTGTATTTAAGTGTCCTTGGTGGAGGGCTCTACAAGAGAATTCTGGGTGGCCATACGGACCCAGCATGGGCACAGGATTTGCTGCTCATTGGAGCTGGTGACTTGGATGGTCCCTTGTGCCGGGCTGAAGCTGCAGCGGCATGCAAAGTGTGACAGCTGGCAAGGGCTGGCGAGTCACCCTGGCTGCTGGCAGGGGCTCCCGGGGCTGTCTCAGGGGGAGGCAGCTGCTGTGGCCTCCCACATTCAGGACATACTTGGGGAGCAACTTGCATCCACCATAACAACCGCTCTTGTCTTTGCCTAAAGGGGCTTGTGTGTGTGTGTTGGTGACTCCTTTCACCCTGAGAGGTGTGTGTGTCAGGCTTCCTTTTCCTTGTGTCTTCCCCAACCCTGCCTCCCACCCTTGCTTTAGGTCAAGAAGCTCCAACCTTGGAAGTGGCAGACGCTGGAAACCCGAGACCTCAGTGACGTGTGAGTGTGCTTTGAATGTAGCACCATCCATCTCCTGTGTGAGCACAGAGACAGGCTGTGCTGCTGCAAAGCCCTCTGTTGTCCCCAAAGAGACTGTCTTCTCGCAGAAGGCCAGCTAAGTGTAAAAGGTTGTCTTTGCTAAAACTTGCTTTTTAAACTGGCCTGAGCTTAGGCCTGCAATGGAAAAATGAAGTTCACGTTTTAAGTGCTACTTTCTTCTATAAAGGTCAAATTCTTTGGAAGTTTAAATTACCCACTAAGCACTGACATTCATGCCTTTGTTATAAGAAGTGGCAGCCACGTCCAGTGCTTGCCCTGTAGCAGAATCTCCCAACCCATCCAAATATGACCCTGTCTGGAACACGAAAGGTAGAGAAGCTGCAGAGAGGGGCCCTAGCTTCTTTCTGAATTTCCCTTTTCTAGGTAGAGGGGTGTAGTGGTAGAGAGAGATCATGGGATGAGAAGATGGAGTACCTTTTGGTAGTTGTTCTTGGATGGAGAGGAACTCTTTAGAGACACTTGGTCCCATCTCACCTGGGGACCAGTATGCCAGAATCTCAGTCACACTTAGAAACAGTTAAATAAAGATTACTAATGGGAACTACTACTGGGAAAATGTGAAAGGATATGAATTTTGTTTATTTTCCAAAGAGAATACAAGTTAAACAAGTTGTCATGAATGGACACAATGTTTATAGCTACTGATGATGTTGCTTGAAAGCTATATAGTTATCACAGTGGTTTTTATTTACAATGTGAGAAGATATAGGCAATAGTACAGTATTCTGTCTTCTGCTTACAACACTAAAGATTATCCAATGAAGTAGATGTGTTTTACAAATATTGTAAGGAGGTTTATTTTATTTTTAACAAATGTTATTTGGCCTTATTTTAATAAAGTTTACTACTTAAGATTATTTCTGAGTCCAAATTTGTCCTACAACATGTGTTTGGTTTTTTTTTATGGGAGAAAGTTAAAAGGAAAGAAAAATAGGAAAAGAAGTTAGACAGCATCTGTGTATTTTGGGGGGATTGTTTCTTTTTAATATCAAAAGCTTGATTTAGCTACTGGTGACATAGCTCAAAGAGGTGGGCAAATGCTTTCTCCCCCTCCCAAACTCAGGGTGACCTAACAGAAGTAGAAATTTTTATTTTTTCTGCAAGCACCAAACACTAAAATTCCACACATCACTAGGACTCTATAAAGATGTATTTTAATACTCCTCACTATATATCTGAAAAGGACTATTCTTTAAAAGAAACTTCAAATAATCATTGTGAAATGCATTATAAAAAGAGAAGCATATCTTTTTGTGTCAAATATGATTGAAGATAGTTTCTGCCACATCAAAACTTACGAGCAGATTGGCAGAATTTTAGGCAGAGAAATAGAATATAACTAACAGAGTCTCTGAGTGAGTGTGATTAAAAAAATAGCGGTGAATTAAGATATGTATATTAACACATGCGAGTTGGTGTCTGAAGGGTTGGTTTGGGGCAGAACAAAAATATTCTCTGAGCCTCCCTGAAGTTAGTAGCTAAAGCCAAATGTTCCAAAGGCTTACACTGATACAATAAAAAGAGACAATTTGCTTGGAAGGCTGTGGCTAATTTATAACACAATGTCCAATGTCATGGTTAGTTTTGTTGCAAAAATTTGGCAGTTTAACCCAGAGTCTCAGGCAGCCTGAAAAGATGTGAGCGATTCTGGCTGCAGCATCTCTCACTCGCTGGATGTTCCAAACGGTTCAAACAAGCCCTTTCATAGAGACGCGGGGCCAAGTGTGCTCAAAGGAATGAGGGGAAACAAAGGTGGCTCTGAAGTCATTTCCCCGCACTGGGTCCAGCCATCCGGTTTCACTCTTTCCCCATTGAACGGGCAGAATGCAACAGGAAGAGCAGGGATGAAAGAGAACAAACAGGCCGATGTGTTTGGGCAGAGAATGGAGACAGGCCGGGGCGCTGAGCTGCTAAACTTTCATTTGAGGTCTTCAGAAAGGAGTGAATGATGAATTATAGAAACCTGAAAGGTAATAAAATATGGGTCACTGAAGCGCTGAGGCCAAGTTTCTAAAACACCTGCAGAGGCAGAAGCTTCTGGAAGTCAGTGCAGCCCCGCAGTTGCTGGGCAGACACCCTGCCCAATGCACAGAAGGGGACTGTTCACAAGCTCACCTGTTGTTTTCCTCTTGGCTTCCGGTCCAGTGTTGCCCAGTGTAGAGCTAGAGCCTGGACTTGACTCCAGATTAGACCACCAGGGGAAAGAAAGGCAGTGTGCAGACTTCCCAGGGTGCGGTGAAGGAGACCGGAGCGTGGAGGCCACCGCCTTCCTCCCTCAAAGGCGCTCTGAACTGGAAATATTAACTCAATGGTGAAGACTCTTTGAGTTAAACATGTAAATCTGCTCTGCTGAAATATTTCAAGGCTTTCCTACGCAAAAGCTCAGCCTGTTTATGTCTTATAAAGAAGTGTCCTGATCCCTAGATTGGGGATAAGAGATGGCTATACTCATTTGAGCCTCAGTTTCCTCATCTACAAAATGGGGAGGACAATATTATTCATCTCCTAAAGTTGTTATAAAGCTTAGAAGGAAATGTAAGTAAGAGGGCCTTCCCAGAGCCTGGCACATAGCAATATCTCAGTAAAATGATAACAGTAACTAATATTTATTGCATACTTAGTATGTGCCAGGTACCAAAGAAGGACACTCGGTTCATGGTTTTCATTCAGACTAAAGCAGTGTCCCAGTTTGGTTTTCTTTAAGTGCATGGTTTCTCTGCATCAAGCATGTGGGGTTTTCTAGCTCCTTCTGGCCCCTGAATGCTATGGAGGCTCCACCCACATGGCTCTGTTTCAGAGCTGCTATCCCGGACACAATGAACCAAAATCCAGCAACTATGTGCTAGAGAAATTGTATGGATGCGAGCTCAGAATTACCCTAAACATCATCAGAGAGGGCAATGGTGCCAACTTCAAAGCCAGACTAAACCCCGGCTCCCTCACTTACTAGCTGTGTGACTTGGGACAAGACACTTAACCTGTCAGTGCCTCAGTTTCCTCCCTTTGCAAAACAAGGATGAAGATAGAACTTATAGGCTTGTGGTGGAGATCGAGTGAGTTGCTATGTGGAAGGCACTGAGAACAATGCATGGATACAGTGTTAACTGTTATTATCATTTTATTAACCTTTGTTATGAGTTGATTGTGTCCTCTGAAAAATTCATGCTGAAATCCTAACCCAGGCACCTCAGAATGTGACTTATTTGGAAGTAGGGTTGTTGCAGGTGTAATTAGTTAAGATGAGGTCATTAGGGTGGGCCCCCCAACAAATATGACTGGTGTCCTTAAAAAAGGGGGAACTTTGGACACAAACACTGGCACAGGAAGAACGCCGTAAGAAGACAAAGGCAGAGATCCCGGTGGTGCTTCTACAAGCCAAGCAACGCCAAGGACTGTCAGCGATTCCCAAATGCTAGAAGAGAGGCCTAGAGCAAATTCTCCCTCAAGGAACCAACGCTGTCGACTCTTTCATCTTGGAATTCTGGTCTCCAGAACCGTGAGACAATAAATGTCTGTGGTTCAAGTCCACCCAGCCTATGGAACTTGTTTACGGCAGCCCCAGGAAGCTAAGACAGCCTCCGCCTGACTCCTCTTAGGAATTAGAGCCCAGGCTCTGTGGTGAGACCCTCAGGGCTCAAACCCAGCCTTGCCACATCCAGGTTTATGACCTTGGACAGGATCCTTAACCGCCCTGTGCCTGAGTTATTCATCTGTAAATGAAGGTCATGAATATATTTATACCTACCTCATGGGTGCTTTTAGAAGCAAGGGTCAGATGGGTGTCTGGCCCACCATCGTGTCGGCTGCTCTGTGTAGCTTGATTGGTTTCCAGGGACAGAGTCTGGAGGCAGAACTCTGCTCCAGGTCAAATTACCCAGGGGTCTTGTTAAGATGCAGATTCTGGTTTGGTTTGAGTGTGGTCCGGGATTTTATATTTCTAATAAGCTCCCAGATGAAGCCAATGCCAGGTGGATGACTACACTTCAAGTAGCACTTAGATGATTGCACCTGATCCCAACAGGATAAGGAGCCTGAGTTTTAAAAGAAGCTCTCTTCCCATATCCACGTCACTCAGACACACGCATATTCAATGGAGTGTTCAGCCATGCTTGAAGAAAGAGCAAAGTCGTCTTCAGAGAAAAAGATGAGGAAATGAACAGAGGCCACCACCCTACATCAGGGAGGGCTGTGTGTTGACAAGGGAGACAGGTTCAGATGGATGAGCCTGAGACCTGGGATTTGTCCTGCCCCAGGGAGGACGGGGCTGGGTGGATGAGACATGCAGGATGAAGAAGACATGTGCTGGGAACATGGGCCAAGCCCGTCCTTCTGTGAGGACTTTGACTCTGCTGTTCTCTCTGCCTGGAAGCTTCCGCGCAGTCATTGCTGAGGTCTTAGTGAAGATGTGAGCCCTTAAAGAGGACTGCTGCCCACTGGTTACTCTGTGGTATCCTCGCTGCTTAATTTTCTTCTTGGCACTTAGCAGCAGCTGGAACCACCTGGTCACCTGCTTGCCTACTTGTTTAGATGTGTTGGTTTCTTGGCTCTAGAGAGTATGTTTCATGGAAGTCCTGTTCTTGGCTGGATCCTCAGTGGCTTTGACAGGGCTGGTCCCTGAATTGGTGCTCAATAAAGACTTGAATGAATGAATAAAGATGAGGAATATAGACTGACTGATTAGAGTTCACAGAATGCTCTCTGTGTGCACAGCCCTGTGGCAGGCCCTGGGAGAAAGCGAGGACCCCCTGCCTTCTAGGAATGTGTAATCTGCTGGAGGATATGAAGTGTGCCTGTGTGAACACCTGCCCAGCAATAGCAGGTTACCCAGAAGAGCCAAACAGTGGCACGGACAAGGCGAGAAGCCTACGTGTGGGGCGCCAGGGGAGGTAAGCAGAGCTGCTGTAGACCAGAGCACACCAAGCACCCAGGACCTCATTAAAATGCAAAGTCTGGAGTCCAGTTCAGTGGGCCCGGGTGGAACTCAAGATTCTTCATTTTGATCAAGTACCCAGGTGCTGCTGCTGCTCTGAGGACCACAGTTCTGGGGACAGTGAGGCGTTACTTTTGAGGTTTGGGTGAAGGAGAGGTTGCTTGCAGCTGAGGCATCCTGGAGGGACGTTTGACAGGATGAGAGGGTGGGGGATTTGAGAAGGGGACAAGCAGAGGGCGGAGTCAGGCGAGGAGGGACGGACCGCAGAGAATGGGAACAGGAGGGAAGGACAGGTGAGGAGGCTGGAAGGATGGAGGGGTCATGCAGGGAAACCACCCCCACCCACCGCCACCGTGACAGGCAGCCTCCCTGCAGTCTTCTGTTTTTAAAAGCAGTTCCTAGAAGGATTGAGACACCAGTACATTGCCTTCCTCTGGTCTGTCAACGATCAGTCAGAACGTGTTTTCAGAAATGTTGCAACCTGAGATTGCCCCACGAGGTGCTGTGCAGGGGCAGAGCTAGCACCGCGCAGCATACGCTGTCAACTCTAAGCAGCTGTGCCGGGGGTGCTTCCTGTGCATGAACAGCCCCGCACTTAGTTTTTGCAAACCACTTTCACATCTGCTATCTGATTTTTAGCCTTATGAAATCCCTACAAGGCTGAGAGGGCAACTGACCATTTTGTAGGCAAGGAAACTGAGGCCCAGGGAAAGTCAGAGGCCAGCCCAATACGGATGGAGAGCCCAGAATAAGACAGACAGAGAAGAATGTTCTCTGCATCTTTCATGCCGTGTCTCTTGCCTTGTGCTCATAAGTGTCAATATGCGTACAGGATTGGAGACCCACAGCTCTTTGATCGGAAAAACTTTCCCAGGAATTTCGTGGAATGATGATCTCTTGATCACCAGAGTTTTCTTGCCAGGATGGTACAGTCGAGCCCAATGGTGCTGGAATGCCAGAATATTCTCGAATCTCCTGGGGGTGGGCTTGGCCGCCTGTCACATCAGCTGCCCCCACCCTTGGGAGGGAAAGGGGTGCAGCTGTGGCAACTGGCACTGCTTCCCATGTCACACGGAGCGAAGGGCAGGGCCGATTTCATGCTCCTCAGCCCCTAGTGTGACCTTTACTATCCTGGCGCATGGCAGCTGCTTGTCTCCGCATGAGGGGGCAGGAAGTATGATGTTATTGTTAATAACACTCGAAGAGCAGTAACACCATTATTAAATCCCTTGATCCTTCCTGATTTTAACCGTGGATCCATTTAAGTTACACGGAGTGTTTGGGGCACAGTTTCATTTGCTTTGACAGAGCAGGGACTTGCTTGCATTGTTAGACTGTTGCCAAGAAAGCAGGATTCGTGTGCCCTTTGTCAAAGGGGAGAATTCAGGTAGCTGTCACTCTCCAGGTCTAGAATTCTGGCACACCGAGTCGCAGAAATGAGTATTAGCCTGGATCAACACTGTGCTACTGGCAAGGCCTGGACCTTCCCAGGTCTCCCCACCCCGGGCTTGGGTCCAGCAGCTGGGCCACCCTTCTCTGGCTTCTGCTTTGGTTTCCTCTGTTCCAGGCCTGCCTGCTCAGAGCTGCTGTAGCCCAGTGGGGTAGAGGGAGTCACTGCTGCTGGAGAGGCCCCTGAGATGCCCTCGGGGTACAGCTCTTCTCAGTCACACACACACACACACACACACACACACACACACCCCTATGCTGCCTCTAGCCCACCCTCCGTAGCGCGGCTTCAGGGCACGGTCACGGGTTGCAGTGTACACAACACACTCAACACAGACAACCCAGGCTCCTCCTCCCCGCTGTCTCCTCCGCCGTCCACGGCCAGTTTTCAGTTTTGCTCTTTCCATCCTTTCACCTTTCCAATCTCTCTGCTGTGCTCTCCTTTATTCTACACATTAATTCAGCACATTCCCGGCGCCAGCGCCCAAACTTGTCTGCCCAAACCCATCCCCTCGCCCTGTAGTCGACAGGGTCACCCTCCTCAGGAGAGTTGTTTGCGCACACCCTGCGACGCATCCCTGCCTTCTAGCCCAACACAGCGCTCTCCCTGGGGACACTTCTGGCGAGGGAAGATCTCTGCATCTTATTACACTAATGATAGGAGCCGACTGCAGTCCAGAGGAAGGGAGGCAGCGTGAGCTGGCGACACCCCAACAGGTGCCCGCTCTGTAGACCCTTCATCTGTTCATGCCCGGTGTCCTTCCCTGTCCTCCCCCAGAACTGTAGTGTCTACGGGTCCCCAGCCTGGCCAAGCTACCCCTCGGTAGGACTCAGAAGACACACATTTCCCACGTTGCTCCCTTTTCTACCCTCCCTGTTCTCGGCTGACTGCTGCGCCGGTGTTGGAAATATCAGCCCATGTCGGGGCTACGCCGTGGTTGCACGTCTGTGGGACACTCTGTGCCGAGTGGGGAATGAAGTGATCAGCCATGTTACAGGCTGATGGTCAAACCCCGACGCCTCCAGTTCTCTGCGGTCATGGTCTGAACCGGAGCTGCCGCGGGACGCCCCCACTCAGGCCACCTGCACTGGGCCCGCGCTGTAGAGGCCACACTCAGGCCTTGTCTGGCTGTCCCTCTCCATGGGCCAGGTGTACACAGGGCCAGGGGATGTCTCCACCCAGACCTCACTCCGCTCCTGTGCACGTGCGCGAGGCCTGCAGCGCAGGACAGAGCTGGGGTGGGGAGAGAAGACAGATGGGGTACAGGACGTGGGGCCTTATTTCCGCTCTCCCTTCTGGGTCCCACAATATTAGGAATAGCATGGTTGGACCCTTCAGTTTTTACTTTCTTCTGAACAAATCACCCACACACAAGCTTCCTCCAAAGGACATGAGAGAAAACCACCCGA
Source organism: Avahi laniger (assembly GCA_963575035.1). NCBI lineage: Eukaryota > Metazoa > Chordata > Mammalia > Primates > Indriidae > Avahi > Avahi laniger. Next base: position 42,085 of record CAUYSK010060705.1, read on the forward strand.
GCCCCAATTTTGAACAAAGTGTAAATCAGGCAGGTTGTCTCTCCTCCCTCAAAAGCTTTTAGTGGCTTCCCTACATGCTTAGAATGAAATCCAACGGCCCAAAGGCTCTACCCAACCTGGCCCGAGCTTTTGTGCTTTTGGAAGCAGCTGCCACATTAGAAGTCCAGCAACCTTGCTCGAGGGGCCCAGAGAGGGGGTGCCCTGAGACTATAGGGAGGTCTACTTGCCTCTCAGACCCTTCGTCCTGCCTCTCTTCCACCTCCAGCCCTGCAGTGACTCTCCTCCAACCGCACAGGCCCCGCGGGTCCTTCTGGAACACCCCAGCCTCAGCCCTGCCTCAGCACCGTTGCTCTCGAAGCTTCCTGTGCTTGGAGCGCCTTTCCTGCCGAGCCTGGCGCTATGCACACTTCTCCAGGTTCTTCTGCAAAGTCGTCCTATCTGAGCTGCCTTCCCTGACCCCTATAACCATCCCTACTTTTTTCCCTGTGAGATTTGTTTTCTTTCCTACCTAAAACCATATTTAAACATTTTTGTCCCCAGGGCCCAGGACTGTGCCTGGGACAGATAAAGTCCTGGATAAGCACTTGAATGATTGCATGAACCCCAGCCACCAAGTTCCTTAACTACCTTTAGGCTGTTTGGTCACATAAAGAGAGATCTTTGCTGCAATCTTTTTATAGATGCATCTGTGACTTTGGGAAACAAAACATCCCTAGTGGGTGTAGTAACTGACCCTGTTCTCCTCCCCTACCTCCCGTTTGTCTTTTCCAATTTGAGGAGGACCCCGTTGAGAACTGTGTTTCTCTCCTGGGGTACTACACAGCCTCAGATGACAGTGCTCGTGTACGGCCAGTCTCCACGCCACATCCTACAGAGATGACTCCAGCCTGCCACACAGGGTGGTCCGATCCTCCCTTCTCCTCTGCTGTATGTGCACAAATCCCCGTGAAGAGTCCGTGGAGACCAGACGGCCTTCAGTTTCTCATTTCGGACTTCCCCTGGGGCTGCTATCAGGCTTGAGCAATTGCTTGCCTGCTGCAAACTGCTTTCGTTCACTTTTGCAGCCAGGGGAATTTTCCGTCCTTGGCTGGATGGTGCCGTCCATGTTTGTCCAGTGCCGATGCTGGAGGATTGGCAGACCCGGCCTCCTGCACTCTGCCCTCAGGAGACACCACTCAAAGATGGGCATTGATCCACTCAGCCATTGGAGGGGCAGAGACAGCCCCCACTGCGCCCGGCGTCCAGCACTCATGCCCGTGTGTAATTCCCCTCCAGATGAAATCTGGGCTGGCTGCGTGACACACTTTAGTCCGCAGAATGCAGTAGAAGTGGAGCCCTGTCTGTTCTGGGTCTAAGCCTTAAGAAAGTCTGGCAACCTCTACTTGTGTTTTTCGAAGCCAGTCGCCATTTTAGAAGCCCAGCTACAGCGGCCACATGGGGAGAGAGGGACACCCTGAGTCTGTATGGAGGGAGAGCCAAGGAACCCAAGACCTCGGACATATGGCCCCCCTCACCCCCATCTACTCAAACCATCTGTGCCAGTTATTGAGGGGTGACCCCGACTGAGCCTAGCTGAGGCACCAGATGTGTGTGAAGGATCCATCTCGGACGTTCTGGTCCAGCATGTGGAGCAGAGAGGAGCCATCCACACCGTGCCCTCTCCAAATTGCTGACCCTCAGATCTGGAAAAATAATAAAAATGGTGATTTTAAGCCACTGAGTTTGGAGACAGTTTGTTCTACTGCAATATAAAATTGAGACAGCTCCCAACCTTTGTGCATAACTCTTGTCTGCATTTCCTAACTAGTAAAAGTGTTTCTGTGGGCCCGGCCCACCCACAACCACATACAATGAGAAGGGCTCTCTTCCCCTTCGGACAGGGGAAGTGGGTTTGACTAGGTGCATCAGTATTAGAGGTAGGTGTATCACATGGAGGTACATGGCTAAGGATGCTCCTTACATTTATTTTCCTACAAAAATTTTGCATTTAAGCTTTATGGATAGTTGAGACATCCAAGGAAATAAAATGTTGGAAATTATTATTTGCATACAATGGAAAACCCAAAACAACAGTAACTGAAACAAGCTGTTTTTCTCCTCTTTTGTAAAAGAAGTCCAGAGATAGGCAATGCCAGGACTGCTCTGGTGAGCCCTTCTAGCTTTTTGCTCTGCTATTTTAATGTGTGGCTTCCATCCTCAAGGTCACCTCACAGTCCAGATGGCTGCTGGAGCTCCAGCCATTAGGCCTGCATTCCAAGTGGTAGGAAGAAGAAAAGACAGAGGTTAAAGAAACATGCGACTCAGATAAATCAACATCCTTTACATTGCTTTCCCAGAAGGCACATCTCACTTTTCCATTTTCAGGGCTGTCAACTATCTACAGGACAGCAAACCTTCCCAGAGCTACCAGAGGAACAGCACCAGCATCCCAGGGTGTCGGGACCAACAAAGGTAATGACCCCACCCCCCACCAGATGTGGTTGGAGAGGGATTTGCCAGGAGAACAAAATCTTCCTCCATTTGTTGTGGACAATTTTGGGGATCCCAGGGTATCTGAGAATAGAGACTTATTTTAATGCCAACTTCTATTGCTAGGACGCTCTAATTCTAATTCGTGGGGAGATGAGTCGACATGTTTGTTGAGTGTTTGCGTCTGGCCAGACCCTGTTCCAAGCTTTTTATCCACACGGCCTGTGAGGCCGGTGGTGGTGTTATCATTATCCCTCTTCCTCAGGTGAGGAAACTGGGGCTTAGAGAAGAGATTTGTCCCCGGCCACCACAGGCAGGACTTGCTCTCGTTGCAGCATCTGCCAGTCTTGGGGACAGAAGGTGGCTCCTTGGCCACAGCTGGGGCTGGTGCCCTGGGCTCCCACACTTGTCCCTAGAAAGAGGCCTAGGGAGAGACCTTGTTTTCTAGAAACTGCACCGAACTGAAAGTCAAACGACTTCTCCAGCTCTGCCTTGCCCATGACCTGGGTGGGCCTCAGTTTCCCCATCCATGAAATGAGGGGTTTCCCTGTGATCGCTATAGGATCTTTCTGCTTTGTAAATTCAATCAACTCCTTCACAGAGAAGTAAATAACTGAGGAGGCTCCTTATACTTTTTTTCCTACATGCATTTGCATTTAAGCTCCATGGATATGTGAGACAGCCAAGAAAATAAAAAGTTTGAAAAATTATAATTTGGGACACAGGAGGTGGAGGACCTTCAGGGAACTCTGAAATAACCTCCTGCAGGGGTTGCCCAGCATCCTATCTTGTGTCTTAGAGATTTGTAGAGTTGCTTCGCTTTTACATTAATGAGCTTGAAGGCGGCCAGCTGTCACCGTCATTAATAGTAAAGACAAAACGGCTCTACAAGCCTTTTAGATATTTGGACTATGCCTGAGCACAGTAAGTGGCAGCTTTTCAAGCTTCCCTGCCTTTGGCCCCCAGGTACAGGATGAGACAGTGTGGAACAGTGTGGAACAGTCTGGAACAGTCGAGAGGGTGGGCCTAGTCCAGGGGTCCTGGTCTTGGCTCTGCCATGTGACTCTGCAAATCTCTTGACCTCACGAGCCTTGGTTTCCTCCCCTGCTATACTGGGGCGATAGTAACCTGAGCTGCTGACCTCACAGAGCCCAGCAATTATGGGGAACTCGGACAGAAACATTCCAGGGAGCTGCCTCGTGGGAAGGGATTCACACTCACCTCACAAACGGACCACAGAATCCTTCTCAGACACCAGGGTTTGTCTGCCAGGCTAATTATTTAATTTGGGGGAATCTTCGCAATGGAGATTCCGTCTGTTTTCCCCTGTCCTAAGAGTGGTTGTCTAAGACCGATGGGGACAAGAGGCTCACTGGAGTCCCACAGGCAGGATTCAGACATTCTCTTATCCGTCGACTCTGCCGGCTCATGGCCCGTGGGAGTAGAGTGAGGTGACAAATCATGCACACACCTCTCTAGACAGCCGCTTCCTGTGTATTTATTCTCTGAAACAGCTTTGGGTAAAAGGAAAATAAAGTTTTGTTTTGTTTTAATTTGTGTAAAAACAACTTCGTTTCTGGGTCCACGGTGCAACCAATGCATTTCTGCCTACGGGGAATAACTAATAAAAACAACCCCCTCTAAGGTCAGCTCTGTGTTGGCTTGTTATCAAGGAACGTGTATGTGCTATCGATGTTCATCCTTACGACAATGGGTAGAGGTAGGAATTTTCCGGAAGCTGAGGCTAAGTAGTGGGCGCCAGGTACACAGCTGGCAGACGGTGGTGCTGGCATTCAGATTCTGGTCTGCCTGACTCCAAGAACACAGCTCAGAGCATCACCTCTCAGCTGACAGGGGTGGACCTCTGTCCTTGGCACCTTAATTCCAAAGTTGCCCAGGTACTGAAAGCATCGTGCTGATGCGCGTTGACAACGTGCCTTTCTTTAGAGATCCAGGCTGGGGATTCCAGGATTCCCCACGAAGAGGAAAGTAAAGGATGCCTAGGGTCTCCCCAGCCTCTGTGGGATTAAAGTGAAGGGTTCCCTCAAAGCTGAACCTGTGGACCCCCCAAAGGAGGTGAACGCCACCTGGATTCTAGACCTCACTGTAGCACCAACTAGCTGGGTGGCCTCAGCCCATTTTGCCTTTAGATCCTTTGCACAAAGGGGTTCAACTCTTCTCTTAGGTCTTTTTGAGTTCTGACTCTCTTTGAAATAGAATTGGTGCATTCTTAGAGATTTAAATTCCACCAGAGTGGCCCCTATGTGACAGTAATAGACAAAAATGGAGGGTGCCTCGCTCTGTTTGAGAGTGGTTTGTTCTGCAATAATCTTTGAGGTCAGCGTTGATATTTGGCCAGAGTAATGGATTGGCTCTCTGTGGTGGCTGTTCTCTAACAGCTGATGGGAAACCAAAGAATTTTGTATTTTCATGATGTCTACAAACCCTAATATCTTGCCAGTCTGGGTGGGGGTTGGAGTAAGTGGTGCTTTAGTGTTAGGTCCCTTAAACAGTGTGCTATGGGTTGAACTGTGTTCCCCCACCCCAAAAAAGATGCGTTGGAGTCCTAATCCCTAGTCCCTCAGAGTGTGACCGTATTTGTAGGTAGGGCCCCCTTACAGAGGTAATCAAGTTAGAAGGGGTCACTAGGGTGGTTCCGATCCAATATGGCTGGGGTCCTCATAAAAATGAGAAATTTGGACACAGAGACAGATGTGCACAGAGGGAAGATTACGTGAGGACACTGGAAGAATACCATCTACAAGCCGAGGAGAGAGGCCTGGAACTATTTCTCACTCACAGAAGGAACCAACACTGCTGACACTTTGATTTCATGCCTCCAGCCTCCAGAACTGAGACAACAAATGTCTGTTGCTTAAGCCACTTGGTTCGCAGTACTTTGTTGTGACAGCTTAAGCTAACTAATGCCCATGGTTTTCCCTAGTGGGGAAAAAAGGCAGGAAAACCTCATGAAAATGATTTCTCAGCTGAAAGAAGTCAGACTTGGTGCTACCTTAGAGACACACGCTCATGAGGTCGAGTACAGAACATACACAATGTTGGAGACTCAGGGACATTCTAGTTTCGTCCCCAGTTTTCATATTTTGCCTTTTCCAAAGAGAAGGTGAGACATGAGCCAAGACTTTTCCCACTTTGGTACCAGCTCTCCACTCCCATTAATTTGAAGTTATGTTTAAAAATCAAAATTATAAGAATTTCGATAGCTTTGAAAACGAACAAAGCCTAATTTAGCTCAGAGTGGCTTTCCCTCTGATGGTGTCCGGTGGCCTTCCTGTCTGGAACTACCCAAAAGTTAATTTGCTTTTCCAACCTTGCGGTTTTCAGCCCCCCAAATACATTGCTCTTTGTGCTGGAAAATACAGTGCATCCAGCCCAGCAGACCTAGATCTGCTCCGATCCCGAGGAGTGGAAAAGCTGTCTCTGGCCTGGCAGTTGCAGGTGACGGTCCTAACCAGTCGGGGAGCAGATGAGAAGTTCATAGGCTGTTAATAAACTGGAACCAATCGGGGAATGCGGGCCGATTGTGCCGGGGCGGCTGGGGCCGCAGGTCCTTGGGAGAGCTTGCACTTGCGTTGCCTGTATCTGCATATAGCAGGGGCATGAAAGCGCCGGCCGCTTTTGGTGTTTGTTACAGTGAATAGACATATGTCCCTCACACTAGCACGGGGAATATCTAATTAAGCCACACAATGACTGCTTATGCCCGGGGCTGTTACAAACAAGGCTCTGTCACTCTCCTTGGAGAACCACAAAATGGGAATTCTCTTTTAGTGCATGATAATGAATATATTTGAAATATATTAGAATTGATTTAGATCCCTCACTCTCACCCCTTAAAAAAAAAAAAAGCAAACAAATGCTGTTTTCACAAAAATATTTTGTCCTTTTAAATCTCACAGTGGGGGTGGGGAGAGAAAAGGCTATCAGCAAACATTGGTTGGTTGATCATGGTGTTCAGCATAACTTGCTTTCCTACTGTTTTTCGTGAATGAATCAGGATCTTTGCTATGGAAGTTTATCTGGTGCAACGTTAGCAGAGACGACGGTAGCATATGCTATGTGGGAAACCAAACGTTTAAGAGCTTTGAGGAGTGAATGTGGTTTTCTTGGGTTAGCCGTCCCTTCCCTTATGTTAGTATAGGTGGGACTCATAAGGAAATTTAATTTTCTTTAAAGCTTTAGTATATTAAACTGAAGTACTGTATCCTATTTAAGACCCATGTTGTTACTTTAAAAGGGAATGTAATTTTTAACAGGAAAAAATCTTATCCTGGGTTAGAATCTAAGAAGTGATTTTTTTTCCTGCCTTCTACCGTTATGACCAGGAAAAAAGTGACACCAGCCATGGAAGTGGTGACAGTGTGAGCAGATTCACGCTGGAATGTGGAAACTGTGAAAACCACTTCGAGGAGTCTCTCATTACCAAGAGCAGAGCTGGCTACCAATTTGCAGGTCTCAGTGCAAAATCGAAAATATGGGACCTCCTTGTTTAAAAATTATGAAGGATTTCAAGACAGTGACAGCTCAGTGTTGACCCGAGCTCTTTGGGGCCGGTCTAAGCATGGGACCCTGTGCAACTGACTGAAGGGGAGGTGCGCCTGCCCAACGGGCCCTGCCACGAGCCATCTTTTGTCCTCAGTAGAAGAAGGAAGCGAAAGAGGCAAGGGACAATTTTAAATCCTATTTTTTATACAGTCCATGAGCGCAGAGCAGGTCTTCAGTGGAGATGGAATGAATTGAAAAATGAACTCCAAATTTCATTTGTTCATCATCACCAGATGAAATTTCGAGAATGAAGAAGGCTGCTCACATTGGCAGCTGTGTTTTAGAGACCTTTTCTGTGTGTTTTTCTCACTTAAAGTGCAGGATGGCCTCTCCCCCGCCACCCCACTCAAGAGTCCATCAGTGCAGAGAACCACTCCTTGTAAGGAATGGGCATTTGATGCACCAGTCGGAATTCTGGGACAGAAATGGAGAAGAGGACATTTCCGCCTTCTCCACAAAACGGGAACTAAAAGCTTTGATTAGCATTCGCCCAGATGCTGGGACCCCAAGCTGCGGTTGGGTTTTGCCTGGCTGGGCAGGTGGGGTGTTGTGGCTTGTCTGTCTCTTGTTGGCTCACACAGGTGAGGCCACCTCAAATGTCCCTGCTCCTCTGTCTTGGTCCCTGGCCTACACTCACCTCCTATTGGCTCCTTCGTTCCGGGCTGGCCCTGAGAAATGGTCCCTTCCTGGCACTGCCTGTGAGCCAGTGTGCAGAGGAAAGTGGGCTTGTTTTCCTTAGGGAGGGGGTGTTGCAAGTAACCTGCCAAGTTTTTTTTTTAATTGTGGTAGAAAACACATACCTGCAATGTATGCTCTTAACCATTTTCAAGTATACTGTTCAGTAGCGTTAACTATATTCATATCATTGTACAACAGATCTCTGGAACTTTTTCCTACCTGTTGGGTTTTTAAGCTCCTTCACTCTCACCCTATAGGCCTTGGATGGCAGCTATTTTAAGGAGAGGAAGGGCCCTTCAACACAGGAGGTGCTTAGTAAATGTCTATTAAGTGAATGGAGCCAAGCTCTATAGCTAAGGCCTCATGTATGACCAACGCAGTTCCCTGGGCGCCAGATCGAGTTTGTGACGTGACCTTTTGTTGTATCCTGATAATTGTCCGTTTACAAAAAGAAAAAAAAATTGTAGTCACTTGCATTCTTCAATCCACTTCTTTAGGCAACTCTTTTTTCTAAATAATCTCCTAAATCTGTGGTATTGGACCTTAATACTCATGGAGCCACAGCAACCTGCCAGCTACCGCAGGGTTTTGCACAGTGCCTGGTGTGCTGTAGCCCTTCATGATGTTTGACTGACAGGTTTTCGGTGCTAACGAGGAGGAAGGATAAAGGAGACAAATGTGATCTCTAAACCCCACCTAAGGCGTGTCTCAGTCCCTTGCCAGAGATCCTCGTCCTGGCAAAGCTGATGGGACTTCAGTGGCAAAGGGCATCAGTGCAGGGGACAGAGGGACAGACAGAGGCTGTGCACAGGGCCAGCTGGCCAGAGACCCCTGGCCTGGGAGGATCCATCTTTGGAACGGAAGGTAAAAAGCTCTCTTTGCAAACAGAAGAGGTGGAGCAGTCTCGAGGGTGGGGCAGCTTGAGGAAAGGCCGTGTTGTCTAAAAGCAGCTGAGGGTTGGTGCGAACGATGCCTGCTTGGGTGCAGTTGGGTAATGGGAGCAGCAAAGACCATCTGGAGGATGTGTTGCAAGGAGGGCAGACGCCGTCTGGCTTAGGGATTCAAAGGCACCTGGAAAGAAATCGGAGGTGGGATCGGGATATTAGCAAATTATGAGAGGAGCAGGGAGAGGCACTGGAGCATTTAGGGACATGACCCTGTTTGCCTGTTATGGCTGAAACAGCAGAATTTGCATGTCTGTATACATCCTTTCAAAAACGGGAAAAACTTAAAAACATTTGCAAGGAACCCCGATGCTGACAAACTGGCCAATAGCAAGCCGTGAGGGAATGAGGTTTGGATTAAGGGGCGAGAGAGCAGCTCTTCCTCAGAGACAGGGCACCTGCAGGTGGGGCAGGTTCTGTGGTTAAGGCCAAAGCAAAGACAGGAAAAGGCAAAACTGTAAAATCAGCAATTTTTTTTACCATCCCCCACCTTGCTAAGGACAAATGGTTCAATTCCAGAGGTGGAACAAAAACCTGCTGCTTTTTCTTCCAGATGACTGGGTGGTTAACAATGAAGCAGAGAGGCTGTCATGTACTCTAACACTCTCCTGGACCCCGCTGGGGAGACAGGGCCCAGCCAAAGAGAGGTGTTAGGGTTACACCTGCTCACTCTACAGGTGGGATCTCAGAGCACAGCCTTGGTGGAGAAGGGTTGGGGAAGGGTTGGAAATTCACCTGCTAAGTGAGTTAATATGTGCTCCATGGGCCTATCCCATCCTTTCTCTGGGCCTCCGTGTCTTCATCTTTGAGATGGGGTGATTAGATTAGCTCACTGGATCAGAGTGGCCTGGTGGTGACAAGCACACACGTTCCTGGAAGATGCCGATTCAGTGGGTTTGGGGGCAGGCTCTGGCATGGATGTTATAAACAAACACACAAACCACCCAGGTGGTTTCCGTGCATCAGGATGCAGGTCTTCTTCCATACCACAAGTTGACTTTGCTCTGTCCGTAGTCAGAAGGATGCCAGAACTCTCTGAACAGAATAAACACAAGGGCGATCTGACTTTTTAGCATCCCTCAGTTACCAGCTTCAATCTGATTCATCTTTCAGGGCCAATTTAAATCCCCCTCCTTCCTGAAGCCTTTCCTGCCTTTCGGGTCCCTAGCCTGTCCTTTCTCTTCCCATCTCCGGCATCATCCAGGACGCATGGGTTGTCTCAGATATGTACAACAACATTATTCGGTGTTGTCAGACACCCTCTTGTCTCTTTGGCTGGTCTTCCCAGAGAGAAGGGCATGAACCTCATTGGGAGATCCTTGTCTCTCTCCAGCCCTGACACCGTGGTTACTGACTTCCATTGGACTGCTCTCCGACGGTGCCGCCGGGTCAGCGAGCCACCGCACGATGGCTAATCACCACTTCACTTATTGTCAGTTCAGCTAAGTTAGCATCTGCTCTTCGATCCTTTCCCATGGGGCATGATATAGTTTATTAATTTTGGTCACCTTCATGCAAATCTCCTGTGCATTTATTTCTTGTGATTTCACTATCCTGAAGGTTAGGGTTTGGGTTTGTTCCATGACACATTGGAGTTCTCAAATTATAGGTAGTTTCAGCAACTTTTGGCTTTGATTTGGAGAAGACTGTGTGGCACCCACACCCTAGGAAGAGTCATGCTTTTCTTACCCACTGTTTATTACACTCTCTTGTCCCAGAAAAAAAAAAAATGGAAAGGAATTAACACTCTAAATTAGGAACATACATATGGAGAAAGGCGGAGATAGAGTTGGGGGTTTAGGGGCAGAGGAGCCCAGGAGGGGTGGCGGGGTGCCATATGCCAGATGGAGTGAACCTGTTTCCTACTGTATCACGTTTCCTTGTTTTCCACTCTCCTGATCGCCATCCTCTTCTCTGTCATTGTTTTACAGTCCTTTCTAAACAATTATAGCAAGTGCCGGTTATCACTTTCACATGGTGGGGGCAGGAGAATGCACGGGAAATTTTGGAGACAGAAATATGTCACATGTTATCTTGCATGTGTGCAGATCTGGTGCCTAATGCTTGCTTTCTAACAGATCATTACAGGATTTCCAAGTAACTCAGCGAGGTGCATTGTCAGTGCCTTTAAGTAAAGTCTCCTTGTCTGTTGGTGCAGATGAGGTGGATTCTGCATGTTGACTGTGCAGATTTAGAAGCAAGTGGGCTCTTTGTGATCGCAGAAGTGAGGTTCGTGTAGATCGTGGGCAGGTCTGAAACAGACATGTCTCTTCTGTGAGCACAGATGCATCTATGAGCAGACTCCTATCTCTCATTTGCCCTTTCTCACTTTTCCCTGGTAAAGTCCTAATCACTCAGCAGCCCTAAATCACCCCAGCAGTAAGACTCCTACTAAGAGGATTTACTAGGAGGATTCTCTTTTCTCTCACCACTTTGTAAAATAGACCCTTCACTCCTCTGAGCAGTGCTCTGTGGTGCTCCTCTTTCTCCTTCCTCCCCTCTGCAGGGGAATTGTCATCTGTGTGCTTTAATTGTGCTGTCCTTTAGGGTGTTCCACCCCTTCCCCCTCTCGGGGATTTTAATACTTCCTCCCAGTGTACCATGCTCACCTGACTTCCCCCTAATCCCGTAAATCTCCTTCCAGCAAATCTTAATGCAGTGGTGATTAGCTTTCTCCATGTCCATTTTTCACAACAGTGGAATGTTTGCATATCGTTTTCTATAGGAGCAGCGTCTATAACTGCTTTGAGTTACTAGGGGTTGTGAAGAGAAAGTCTTCGGTCAGCATCTTAAAAATAAACCTCAGCTAAATGCAATGTGCCACCCTGTGTTGGATACCCTCCACTCTTCTCTGGAACAGCAAAGGACAGTCATGGAAAAACTGGTGAAATCTGAACAGAATCTGTAAGTTAGTTAATATCGTTGTAATCGTGTTACTTTCTTAGTTGTGACAAGTGCACCGAGGTTATGAAAGATGCTAACATTAGGGGAAGTCAGGCATGTACGGGAAATTTCTATACTATCATCGCAACTTTTCAGTGAATCTAAAATTATTTCAAAGTGAAAAGTTCATTTAAAAATCAATATTTTTGGCCGGGCGCGGTGGCTCACACCTGTAATCCTGGCTCTCTGGGAGGCCGAGCTGGGCGGATCGTTTGAGCTCGGGAGTTCAAAACCAGCCTGAGCAAGAGCGAGACCCCGTCTCTACTAAAAATAGAAAGAAATTAATTGGACAACTAAAAATATATAGAAAAATTGGCTGGGCATGGTGGCGCATGCCTGTAGTCCCAGCTACTCGGGAGGCTGAGGCAGGAGGATCACTTGAGCCCAGGAGTTTGAGGTTGCTGTGATCTGGGCTGACGCCACGGCACTCACTCCAGCCCGGGCAAAAGAGTGAGACTCCGTCTCAAAAAAAATAAAAAAAAAATCAATATTTTTAAAACAAAAAAAATTTGGAGGGAAGATGTGTACTTTTTCGATGTGCCAGTACAGCATCTTCTTTATGAGCCTGGGATCTTGAATCCCACCTCTGCACCTCACTAACTGTGTGATCTCTGTGCTTTTGCTTCTTCGTGGGTCGAAAAACAGTTTTTGAGTCAATGCACCTGGAATAATGCTTAGCCTATGACAAGAGCTCAGCTGATGTCAACTTTCCTTATTAAAGTTTCACCGAATTCAGCCTGCAATCGGTGAGTCATGCCAGAGTGCATCGTCTCTTAATTTTAAACATTTGCCACGTGGGAAACCAAATGAATCTAGCTCCTTTTGTTTTCAGATCTAACTTTCTTGTTCCAAAACATGTTCCAGAGATATGTAGGCAAAATCACCATATCCTCCACTCTTCTCTTTTCTCTGAGTTCAGGGACAAAAAGTCCATCACTAATAAGAACTCTAAATAAGAAAGAGGTTTAAGTCAGTTAAGGATTCAAATCAAAATATGTGACTGTGTGTGGCTTTCTCCTCCTCTGTCGTCTTGTCTGAGGTCACGGTGCAGGTGCTGAATGGAAGCGGAGTGGAGGCTTTCAATGGGGCAGCAGGGTGGATTTTGTACCCTGGAGGACACTTGGCAATGTCTGGAGACATTTTTAGTTGTTCCAACTGGAGACAGGGCACTACTGGCATCTAGTGAACAGAGGGGCCAGGGATACTGTTAAAATCCTGCAGTGCACAGGCCAGCCCCCACCACAAAGAACTATCTGGCCGCAAATGTAACAGTGTTGCTGTTGAGAAACCCTAAAGTGGGATAGCCAACTACCTTCTTGACCCAATAACACTTTTTCAGTTGCGATTGTGCCAAATCTATCTTCCCTACCCAAATAATTTGTCTACAACAGATCTTGGGAAAATTAAAGAACTTTCCAGATGGTCATCAAAGACCATCGGAAAGTTTTTCTAGATGGTAGGCATACCTTTGAAAACAAAAACTTTCAAACTCCCACTTTCAACTGTTTGAGTAAGGGGAGATGTGGGCAACACAAGGATGTCAGTAAAGGAAGCATTATGTGCTGTCAGTGCCCGTGATTTCGGCTGGAGGCTAAGACTGTAGAGGGGCATGAGTTTTGTGAAGAGTAAGGGCAGAAACAACAGAATTGTAGGTGTAGGGGGTGGGCGGGGGAGGAGACAAGAGCTGATGATGCAAAGCTATCAACAATGACGTCCACCACAAATTGGCCAACAATTCCAACTCCGCAATTCTTCACAAGTTGGATGAATTGACCAGCACTGAATGATGGGTTTTCTTGCTAATGGAATCAATGCAAATAATGCTTCCTGGTAAAAGACATACTTCTGACTTGAGAGAACCCTGTGTGTTTGGGGCCTGGCCTGACCATATTGGTTTTGACGAGGAAATGTGACTGATGGCGCCTGGTGAGGGTTCCGTGGCCTCTTGTCCCAGAGCTTCACTAACCAATACAGTAATCAGTAGCCACATGTGGCTATTTAAAATTAAAATGAAAATGAAACAAAGCTAAAAATTTAGTGGTATAGTCACACTGGCCTTGTTGCAAGTACTCAATGGCCATGTGTTGAGTGGCCACTCTACTGGACAGCACAGAACATTCCCATACCATGTAGGGTTCGACTGGACAGTGTTGCTCAAATTCAAGTCTCCCTATTGCATGTCTGGGTTGTTCCACCAGGTGCTTGCCTGACAGGGCACAGTGTGGCAGTACAGTGGTCCATTCACTGAGCCCCCTTTATATACCAGGTGACCTCTGACTTGGAAATTCAAGAAGCAGAGGGACACAGCTGATGGGAAAGTTCATACTTAGGCAGAATAAAACTTCCAAGATAAACTTAAGAAAAAGGAAAGAAAGGGGATGGGGCAGAGGGTGAATCAGGAGAGAAGGAAATGGGGTTTTAAATTTTTATTAGACAGGAAAACCAAGCTTAGGTCATAGCGATCAGGCAAAGAGGAATTTCACAGTGTTTGGAAAGAGCCTCTTCAAGCACGGTTGGCTCCTGGCCCTGGGCTCAGACCTTAGACTCACGTCACAGTCATTGTAATTCAGTCTCCACATAGGGCTTCCTTCAACCCGAATTTGGGGGAATTGGATTCCACTGGATTCTGTTCGCCTTGTGTGGGTTATAAAATTTTTTCCTTTCCTTTCTAACACGCCAGGCGTGAAGGTGTGCCTGTCAGGACTGGCTCACCCCAGTGGGTGACACAGGCCATGGGGCGAGGGAAAGAACACGACGCATTCTGTTAAAACCCCCAGCAGGCTGTTGATCCCGTGTCATGAAGCATCAATTGATGAAGCTACAGTAAATGTGGCCGAGCGCGCACCTCTGCGGTGAGGGTACTGAGGCCAGGAGGGCGGCTTCCCACAGGCTGGACATAAACAAGGGCGGCATGACCAGCATGGTCTTGTAATGTGGTAGTTCACAGAAGACTGGATCTGTAGGGTTGGGAGCTTGTCTGGCCGCACAACGGGATGAAGACAGACATTCAGAGACTCTGGGCTCTGCTTACCACGGTGTCAGCACCGTGAGCCTGAGAGCCGCCATCTCCTCGCCTGTAAAATGGGGATAACGTGCATTTTGCCGCCCTCTCATTTTAAATAAGGTAACAAATGCAAAATGTCAAAGGCCCTACAAACTAGCAAGCGCTATAGAAATTCACTATTTTTATCTAAAATTTCTCTTTTCCCCACAACTCATGGAAATTCATGCCCTCTCCCTCAGAATACTGATTTTAGACTGTTGAGGGGCCACGATGAACATTTGTTGTGTGCAGACAGTGAACCAGATGCTGTGGATACAAAGCTCTTTGAGTGGGACCTCCCTTCCTCAGCGTGGTGTGACCGAGGTTGTGTGTTGTCCCCAATATCTGCTCTTTCTTTATTAGTAATAAGAGTTTCAGCCACCCAGAGGATGCCCACATTCTCCAGCCCCCTGTGCAGTTGGATGTGACAATGCAACTGAGTTCTGTCCTGGGGAATGGGAGCAGAAGCGAGGTGTGCCGGTCTCGGTTTGAACTTTAACGGGAAGGAGAGAGCCCACACCTTCCTCACACCGCTCCTAGAGTAGGGCAAGATGGCAGCCTTGAAGTGGTCATGGTGGCCACAAGATGGAGGCTGTGTTGAGGATGGCAGAGCAACGAGAGGGAAGGAACTTGGGTCCTCCAAAGCTCCTTTAAGCTCTGGGTCACCTCCACAGACTTTAACTTTATCTGAGCCACTGTCTTGGAGCTTTGTCATAGCAGCTACCCTGGATCCTCATAAACACATCCTTCAAATGCCCTTCCCCACAGCCTACTTCCGACTCACAGAGCACAGGTCCTATTGGTCTCAAAGTCTCTGTCTTCTCTGTCTCCGCTGCTTCCCTTCCAGGTAGAATTCACCTTTCCAGGTTCTCAGCGCCCTACTTCATGTGATCAATAGTACTTTATAGACGGACCTGTGCTAGTGCTTGCTGTATATCCCTTCCCCGGCAACGGGCGTTTTGACAGATAGAGACACCACATGTATCCATGCAATGGCCCAGAGGAATGCTGGGCACCGCAGACAGCCTGATGGGAGAGACTGAGGTACACGCCAGCGTCCCAGGGCTCCACCACAAGTAACGTGAAAGTTAAACTGACTTTGAAGACCGCAGGGCCATGGTGCACGTGCTTTTCTGTTTCAGAGAGTCGAGCATAGGGCTCAATGGTCCTTCCTGCTCTCTGTGTGCCTGTGGTGCTTCTCCGCCTCTGCACGTATCTGGAGTGACTCTGGCCCCCATCCCAGGGGACCTTGCTCTGTGTGAGTCCCCATGCCCGGCTGTGGGGACATAAGCTAGAGAAGTGGTCTGGGTTGCCTGGGCGGCTCCACCTGGCTCCCTGGTTAGAAGCCACGACTAAAGCTAGTCACTGTCCCCCTCCCCCTCCTCCCAGGACACGTGAGCCTCTAGCTGCTGGCCCAGCCACACCTGCCTAAGCCTTCACTTCAAGGTGGGGCAGGAAGACCAAAGGTGATGGCTAATGTTGGTTTTCTTCTCTTTTATAGGGAAACAGGGGCAAACACCCCTTTGAGAGCACGTTTCCAAAGGAATTTCTCTGCTAACCTCACTTTGTAGTTGCAAGAGAACCTACTGGTTTTTTTGTTCATTTTGGTTTTGGTGGGGATGGAAGGGGTTACTTTCCCTCCTCCCTAATTCACTAGGATGTGGGGATGGATCGAGGAGACACTCCTCAGAGGGAAGGGAAGAAAAATTAGCACTGCACTGAAAACACCACATCCCAGTTGCAGGAGAAGATTAAATACAGGAGCTGTGCCCACAGGCTAACATGTTGGAGCAATATAGCCACGCGTCTCCCTTTTTCTGACTTCCAGTTGTAGGAAAATACTTTTCAATTCTGCAACATGGTTCAAACAAACATGCAAACAAACTCCCAATCATCATTCTTTTGCAACCTTTGCCCTCGAGTTGGGTAGGACAGGCCCGGCCGGCCTCCCCCAGGACAGCCATCGCCTCTCCCAGGAGAAGCAGCGTTTTGATTTGATAGCTGGGCAGGCTTTGGGCTCTGCATCCCGACCCAGGCGGGGCAGGCGAGTGTTCTCACAGCCATCTGTTGCGGCCTGTAATGCATGAGCACATTAGCACATGCCCGCCAGCAGCCTCGACATTGTTCTCCTTGCTGGGTTAGTTCAGCCGACCTCAACAAAGGGGACAGTTTTGCATTCGGGATAAATACAGCCACTGAGGATTTTTTTTTTTTTAAAGGATACTTAATGTTACGGTTTACACTGGCTGTCTGCGTTGGAAAGTTGCAGCCACCCTCCCACCCGCTTGGATATCAGTCCCACTCTGTTCATGACATTGACGTGGATGGTTTGCAGAAGCTGCTGCTTTACCAGAGATGTTTTTATGCTCCTCATTGGAAAGATTCATCCAATTGAATAGTTGTCTTTTTTTTTCAATCCAAAGAGCTGACCTCCCAAAGGATTAGGACAAATTATCCAACTATGAATCCATTTAATTTCAAGGTCAGTCTTATGCCTCAAGGTCTGGATCCTTAACTGTGCTCAAAGACTACCCAAGGGACGCAAGGAGGCAGCTTTCATTCACAGTGGAAAATATTCTTCTTTAAGCGTTAGTAAATTTGTTGATACTGATAAATTATTTCAGAAAATGCCCTATTTGCCCCCTACCATGGGACCAATAAAAGACCAGCCTCTGAGACTTAATAGGTTTTTAAAAAGCATTTTCTGGAAGAAAGCAGAGGAGTTTGTTGCTACTTTTCACAAGATCAGATTGTGCGTGTATTTTCTCAAGTGGGTGTCCCATCGAAGCTTTATGTCTCTTCCATTCTAGTTACAAAATGTCTCAGTGACAAAAA
This sequence comes from Avahi laniger, assembly GCA_963575035.1. Classification (NCBI taxonomy): domain Eukaryota; kingdom Metazoa; phylum Chordata; class Mammalia; order Primates; family Indriidae; genus Avahi; species Avahi laniger. The sequence goes on from CAUYSK010060705.1 coordinate 59,563, forward strand.
ATCATTCATTCCATTCACTCATTCATTCTATGAATATTTATTGAGCACTTACTATGGGCTGGGCACGGATCCATATCAGTGACCAAGATGGACAAAGATCTCTGCCTGGTAGGGCTTATATTCCAATGGGGTAGACAGACAATAAACAACAAAATTGATCAGTAATAAATATCATATGGGGAAAGGAAAAGTGAAATAGGGTAAGGGAATTAAAAATGCCAGGGTGAAGTTGGACTATTGAAAAGGAAGGGGATGAAATTATGATCTCAGTTGACTGAACTTCCATATCCCAAAAAGAAATGCAAAGCATCCTTGAGATAATGGCACCTTCCTGTGTTAAAATCTTTTTCCCTCTAAGTTCAGTTTCAAATGAAAAAGATCATGTGGGTTTCAAAGCTCTTCAGTGGAAGAAGGAGCGTGTTTCTTAAGTCTGTTTCTCTGCGTGTTTCTAACCTGCTCAAAGCAGGGGATGGGGTAACACAGTCATCCTTGAGCTGAGAGTGTGCCTGGTGCATTTGTCATGGCTGAGTGTTCTCCATACCCCCTGGCATGTTAAATGTGTGTTGAATAAAGGATTGAGAAGATGAGTTACAGGGGTCAGGATAGCAGTTTTTCCACTACCCAATCCCACCCCCTAGATATATGTTGAATCCTTGTGACCTAGTTGAATGGCCACTTCTTTAAATGTGACTCTAAACTATATCATAATGAGGCTCCGCACATGCTACAAGTTAGTTGGCCATTTCATTTCCAAGTCACAGTTGATGAGAGTCTGGCTGGACCTGGAATAAGGGAACAGTTCATGGAACACTACCCACGGCAGCCAGGCTTCCCGCTCAGATTCTGTCTCCCTAAGACACAAAGGTACAGATTTGCTATGGGGGTCCTGATCCCCTGGGAGTGCTGTGCAAGTCCCAGGGCACGTGTTGAGGGGTCCTTGGCACACACCTGTGGCTGGCAGGGAGGACATTTGGATTCTTTCTATGGGTGACAGGGAGGACTTCAGAGTTGTGCAAGTCCTAGAGATCCATAACTTGAAATGGCCCTTGCCAACCTTTTCTTTATAATGAGTAGATAGAAGCCCAGAAAGGTCAAGCAACTTGCCTGAGGATACCCAGCCTGCTCAGGACCTAGATTTTTAAACTCCTAGACCAAGCCTTTCCACCATGGCAGTTTGCAGGCAAGGACCTGAGGAGTTACTCAGATGTGAATAAGACCATCAACAGACAGATGGATGAACAAAACACAGCACATACACGCAACAGAGTATTATTCAACCAGAAGAAGGGGGGAAGCACTGATACATACAACAGTGGGGATGAGCCTCAAAAACATTATGTTAAGTGAAGCAGCCGGTCACAAAAGGTCACATACCGTGTGATTCCATTTATATGAAGTATCTGGAGTAAGTGAACCCATAGAGACAGAAAGCAGATTGGTGGGTGCCGGGGTGGGGGGAGGAGGACTGAGGAGTGACCGCTTAATGGGGACAGGGTTTCAGTTTGCAGTGGTGACAATGTTTTGGAAGCAGATAAAGGTGGTCGTTGCACAGCACTGCGAGTGCCACTGAATTGTTCACTTTAAAATGGTTAATTTTAAGTTACATGAATTTTACCTTGATTAAAACCAAAAAATAATGCATGGGCTGGGAGGAGCTGATGGGTTAAATACAAAAAGGTGTGTGATGATGGACAGATTGGTGGAGGAGGGGGATGCCAGGGAGGAGAGGGGTGCAGGGCAGGCCCAGGGGGGAGGGGGGAGGGCGGCCTCCTGGCTGTGCTGGCCTGTGGGCTCCCTGCCCCTGCCGTGTCGTGTCGCCTGCCAGGGCAGGGCTGCACCAAGTCATTTCCTTCCTGTGCTGGCTAAGCCCTCCTGTACTCCGGCTTCTTCATTAGCACCACTGTCTTAGGGGAACAGCCTGGAGAGATCTGAGCAGGGGGCCACGTGGAGTCTCCAGCCCAGCTCCCAGGAGGCCCCACCTCTCTTCTCCCTGTGGCTCCCAGCTGCAGTTCTACAGCGGGGAGGCTGCTTGGCCTTCCAGCTGACCACTGGCACTAGGCATCAGAGGGACACAGATGCAGGGACCAGCAGGCCTGGCCGTGACAGGGGGGGCTCTCTTCGAGGAGGCAGGAAATGGAAGCATGAGGCTAGGGCTTGGGCTTCATAAGCAACTTTTCCTTCCATTAGTTCCTTTCTGATCCTGGCTCCCTCCCTTAAAGGGACCCAGTTCTAGTTTCTACGTGGAGCAGGGGCCCTCCATGTCCACTACACAATGCAAAGAATATTCACCAAGGACTGCATGTCAGGCTCTGTACTAGGCACCCCGGGGGCTTGTGAAGGTGAGAACAGAGCCTTGCTTTGTGTTGGAGGGTTTGGGAACTGGACTCTGCACAGAGCTCAAGGATATTGCTGAGCTGCTGCTTGGGGTCCTGAGGCAGGCAGGACCCTTGGGGTGCTGCAGGGCAGGTCATGTTGCTGAGGGTAACAGAGACCCTACCTGGGAGGACCTCCCAGAAGATTCAATGAGATGATACCCACATGGCCAGGCACACTCTTCTCCTTGCGCTTGGTATGCCAGGTTCTTCTTCCAAGCCCCACACCCCGTGAAGACAGCACTAACATCACCCCCATTTTGCAGATTAGGAAGCTGAGGCTCAGAAAGCCTTTGCCTCTTGCTCAAGGTCACATAGCTGGTGGAGCCGGGCCAAGGCAGTATACCACCCCACATCCAGCAGCCCCTGAATGGTCTCCATGGTGATCGCTCCCCCCATGGGGGGTGGGGGATCTCAGATGTGGGGGTCCACACACAGCAGCAGCTGCACCCTGGGCCAGCCCCTGGGTCCTGGGCAACCAACAGTTGGGAGCAGCCAGAGGGTGATTTCATTTAATCCTTACAGCAACACAGTTGTCAGGTACTATTATTAATTATGCTATTTACATAAGAAGAGAGGTTCAGGGAGGTCTTGGAACGTGGCTTACTGTATGTAGTGTCAGGGCCAAGTTTTAATCCAGCTGCCCTGGGTGGAAGTATAAATAGCCACCAGTCTTGAGGCCTCAGTGTCCCCCTTCGGTGCAGGATTCAGGGTCTTTACACCCTGCCTTGATGCCCACACTCTCCAAACCTCTTCCTTCCTGAGTCCTTCATTCGCTCCCCTGTACCATTTGTTCATTCACTGATACATTTTTCTGAGCCCTTACATCTAACAGGCACTCTCTAGATAACAAAGATGTCCAAACCACAGTTTCTATCCTGGGGAAGTCTCGCAATCAAGGACGACAACTTTCCAGAACTGTCTACATTCCTGCTTGAGTGGAGGGTGGTAAATTCCATAGGGCACACAGGAGAAATTGTGGAGGAGACATCACACCTCTCTGCCAGCTGGGAGCCCCCAGGACCTCTTCTCTGAGGTAGACCAGGGGACCCAGAGGACCCAGGTATTGGGGCAGAGCCCGATCTGCCCACCGAGCTTCCCAGATCACCCATCCTGGCTCCACTGTACAGTTGAGGAAACTGGATCAGAGTGTCACACGCTTTCTGAGAGGCCACTCTACCTTGCTCTGTAAGATAAGCTTCTGCTGCCAAGATTGGAGGATGAAGGAGGAGGAATTGCTCATGGTGCTGGTCTGAGTTCTACCTGTGGCCCTTGACCCCAGGCTCCAGGACGTGGGTCTGCAGAGCCTGGAGCTCAGACAGCCAGGCTGGTCTGGGAGGGAGAGAGATGGCCAGGGCCTACAAGGATTAAAAGGCCCAGGGAAAAGGACAGGAAGCGGGTGGAAAATCCAGCTGCCCTGGGCCCCACACCTATGGCAGGCTCACAGGCTCAGCAGGCTGAGAGGGGGCAGAGAGAGGCTTGGAAGTTCCAGGCCCCCACGTGTGCAAGTGCTGGTGTGTGTCCCTCTGAGCTGAATTCCAGTTCACTGGCCCATTGCATGAGCCTGTGCACGAGGACCATGGTGGGCTGTGCGTGTGAGCTCGGGTGCCCTGGCGCTCCCCTGGGCGGCTGTTGGGGACCCACACAATGCAGGTGCTTCTGGCAGGTTCTATGTGCCTCCTTCTTGGGGGACCCCAAGCCTCCCACCATCAGTGGACTGGCTGTGACTGCGCAGCCACCACAATGTCACCAAAAGAAAGCCGTTCTTGGGGTCCAAACCAGCTGTTTCGATCCCACCAGTGTGGGCCGCCCCTCCGCACCCACCTCCCAGGAAGCCCGCGGGGCAGAGAGGACATCAGCGCACAGTTCGGAGCAAGTTCCCTGAGCAGTCTTCCCGGGGAGCGGCAATAGTGTGGCCCCAGGACCCCAAATAAAGACGCGGGCTCCAAACCCAGAGCCCTGCCAGATGGTCCCGGTGGACCACACGGCTCCCAGGGGTTGCAGACCGGAAGCTGTCGGACCAGTGGCCCGCGCCTGTGTGCTGGGCCCTTGGAGTGTGGTAAAGGGGTCTGAGGTCCCGGGAGAAGCGCGTGCTCCGGCTGCCTCACCTAGTACTTCAGACGCACTGTCCCTGCAGGCGGTTGCCTTTGCGACACTTCCCAAATCACTGCCCAGGTGTGCAGTGCACAAGCGGGCAGGGAACTCGGCCTCAGGCCGGCGGGGTGGCGGCTGTCCCGGTGGCACTAACAACTGTCCCTCAGGGCAGCCGCAGCATCACCCTAATGAGGGGCCGCCTCAGCTCACCTGCTCCGGCCCTGTCCCCGAGTGGCAGAGCCCACTAATTACTGAAGCCCGTCCCCACCGCCCGCCGCCCAGATGGGAGTGTCAGGGACAGATGGGGTTCAGGCAGGCAAGAAGGGGGAGCAGAAGTGTCACGTAAGGGGACTGGGACACGAGGGTGTCTGTGGCAGGGCTAGATCTGAGGGTTCTCCAGGAGGCATCTGAGCCAGAGTCTGGGGACTGCAGGGGTGCAGACCAGGCGACATCCTGGGGTGTGCCTGGGAGCCAGACTTCCAGATTACAGCCTCTCCTCCTTGATTTACTATCTGCCCCATCAAGTCACTTACCCTCTCTGTGCCTCAGTCTTCCTCACCTTAAAATAGGAGCGCCTGTAAATAACCCTCCTTAAATGGTTATGTGAGAATTGGACGAATTGATGCTCCTAAAGCTCTGAGCACCAGGCCTTTCAGGAACCAACTTTCAATAAACGTTGGCGGCCTCCTCTTCCAGTCTCCTCTGCCAATTATTAATGTCCTGCGCTCCCTCGAGGTGCAGCCTGGCCCTGCCTCCCTCCTCCCAGCTCTGCCACATCTGCTCCTCACTGCAGCGTCCCCCACCCCCCAGCTGGAGAAGTAGCCGTGTAGCAATAACTGGACCACTAACTAGGAGAGAGATGGGGAGTAGGGATGCAGGTGTGGGGGGTGACCACATCTCTGCCCTGCCTGGAAAGGACCCCCACTCTGATGGGGAGTGGGGGCAGAGGGGGTTCTTAGCCCCAGGGGTCTGGGCCATGAGCAGATGGCAGCAGCCAAAGCAAAGAATAGCCACACTCACCCATGCTGCCCCCTGTCCCCCTCCCCAGTTAGGGAGGGACTGAGTGTAGTGCTGTGATCAGCCAGGCCTGATTCTGGCCTCCCTTTGAGGTATGCAGGGACAATGAGTAAGGGGCTTGGTCACCTGCAAAGTGTCTTGAGACCCTTGGTGTAAGGCCCATACAATGACCCTTGTCAATGACCCCGTAACTCCTACTGGTACTATGGGGCACTTGTGTGGGGAGGGAAGACCTGATACAAAATCTGTAATAAAAGAAGGCTTTAAAATGAGACTCAGGCAGGATTGGGGGAATTCTTTGCCACAAGCGAACTTCCAGGAAGCATCAGGGTGTCTACTTAATAGAGGGAGTTCAGACAGATTGTTGGGTGGATTCTGCCCTAATGGGAGACACACAGACATTTCTCCAGCCCTGGGGTAGTTTTCCATGAGAGCATCTAGGGGACTTTAAAATGCAACGCCCTGGCCCAGGGGCTCTTCACCGGTTCCAGTCTGGGAATGAGAAGGGCAGGTCCCTGGCTGGATAGCCGTTGGAGCCCCAAATCACCGTGTGCGTCCCATGTCTTCCTACAGCGCATCAGAGGCCCTGGCCTCACTGGGAGTGTGACACCTCTGTGTGTTTGCTTCACCCCTCTGCTCACTGCCTGTCCCTGGAGTGCAGAACCCCCACTCTATGGGCATCAAAGGCACCCTGCAGCTCTGGTGAGTCCCCCAACACTGAGTCCAGGGAATTGGCATTTCTCTATGACTCCTGCCCACAAGAGAGTGAGGAGCCCAGGGACAATGCCCTGGGGTACAGAGGCAGCAGAGGAGGTTCACGTTCTGCCCACTGGGCTCTGCTCCCTCAACCTCCAGCCAGCCAGCTCCCTGGTTTTTAAGGAGGATTGGGAGAGTCCCACAGACCTTGAGGTCTGACAAGTCCCTGAAACTGGGACCTGGAGTCTGAGAGCTAGGAAGCTGCGAGGGTCATGCAGAGAGGTGAGGGAGGAGGCTGAGCTGCAGCCCAGCACTAGAGAGAATTTCTGGGCTAATGCCCCCCTACCCAGGGGACCCATGGTGCCCCGAGCTGTCAGCAGCCACCCCCTTCCCTCCCACCTCTCTTTCCCTTCCCCTCTCTTTCAGTGGGGAGATGAATTAACGGCTCACTGAAGTCAAAGTGGTTGAGAGGGAGTAAACAATCTTCTCCTGCCCCAAATCCAAGCCCAGCCACTGGCTTTAGCCATCCACCCAGGCCCCTTGCCAGCGCAGGGCCACCCTCTTCGGGAAGCCACCTGTCCCTGGCAGGCATGCCCCATGCACCCTAGCGTGTGTCTGTGTGTTCCTCCTCTGTGTCCCTGACGCTAGAGTCTCTCGCATGGTGGTCTAGGTCCCCAGCTGGGCAGTGCAGTTTAGGCGAATGGCTGGAGGAGGGCCGGAGCCTGTCTGGACACAGCCCCTCCTTCCTCAGAGGCCCAGGTCTTCCGAGGTCTGGTTGGCGGCTGGACACAGCTGAGAGCTTGGGTGCAGGAGTGGCGGGGGGAGACTTGATTTATTTCCTTTCAACAACTGTCCTTCTATGCATTCACGGCGCACACCCAGAGCCTGCTCCCGAACACGCCTACTTTGAGGTGGTCGAGGAAGCCGAGATCGCAACCGAGCCCCCCACCTCCACCCGGCTGAGTTCTCAGCTCCACCGGCCTGAGTTCCAGCCTCCTCACGTCCCTTTATGTGTCTGCATCTGGAGCCCGACCCAGTTTTGAATTCTTCCCAAGTTTCGTTTCAAACAAGATTTCCGGAATAAAAAGGACTAGACCTGCCTTACCCTTTTCTTGGATTTGCGTGGCCCCCTTTCTAAACCACCCCTGGGCCTCCTCCATACCTGTCCGGTGAAAAGCAAAGCCTGTTGGAGAAAGCTAGGCCTACAGCACCGATCCCCGGACCCCACTGTTTCAGCCAGCAGCCCGACATTCTCCGCTGGAGGACCGGGAAGTGCCTGTCCCCTAGCTAGGGGACCAAGCCATCCTCAGGCCTGGGCAAGGGGCCAGACTCAAGACATGGGGTTCAAACTAGGGAAATACTCACGGCCAGGTCCTGGGGCCTTTCGCTGGTGGCCACCAAAGATGTGGCGAGAGAGCCCTGGACAAGGAGACGTGCCTACTGTGCCTGCCCCAGGCTGTCCTTTCAGGGACACACGTTTTGGGGACAGACCTGGGGTTGAGACACTGCAACAGGGTCTGTCCTTACCCTTTTGGAAGGCCAAAACTTTTTAATTTCTGCCCAGAATCTCTCTTAGGGGCCACATCCTGAATTTGTATTGCAGTTTTGGATTGTGAGGAACCTAGTGGACGCGAGAAGACAGAGGTGGCCCCGGGAAAGAGCACAGAGGCCGAAGCGCAGCAAGTGAGACAGTCTCGCTACCTCGGCGGTTCCCAGCACCTGACCCTGTGCAGTTCAAGGCCACGGTGGGCGGCGGAGGAGGGTCGTAGGAAGCTCGGAGAAGGGTTATTGGATCCCGCAAGAAATACTCCGGTGGGGCTTTGTTGGGGACCAGGAGCCCCAAGTGGCTGGTCCGCAGCCGAAGCCGAGGAAACCCGTGGGGCCAGAGACCCATCGGAGCAGAAAGAGAAAATTCGAACCGCGGAAGACGTCCAGGAGCCCGGGCCCCCAGCCGCAGGCACTGCCTTCGCCTCTGAAGACCCAAAATTCCGCGCTCCGGGAAGGAAATTTTCACTTTTAAAGTACTTTAATACTCAACTGAAGGGAAAGGGAATTCTGGATTAGGATTTGGAAATAAAAATAAGAACAAGAAAGTTATGAAAAACGCCCGCAGTATGTGCTCAGAACGTGTTTTCAAGCGAATGTGGGCAGGGGAAGTAAACAAAAAACTCTTATCTTTCCCCGGTGCGGAAACCAGAGCAACGACCCCCAGATTGCGCCCCAGGAATCGGACCCCAAACCCCTCTTTAGGACGGCTCCGTGCGCCTCCCACTCACATGGATGGAAGACGCCCGACTTACTTTATATTTTATTTAAAATCTCAACACTCGATCATTTATTTCGTTTTTGCAACCAAACAAGTAATAAATATTATTTAGCACTTTGTTTTTACAAAAATAAAACAGATGATACACTCTCTGCGAGGGGCAGCGCGATCAGAGGAAGGATGTTACGCGGAGACGCTACGAAGCCAGTGTCGCAACGCAGGCAGCGCCGAGGCGGTTCGCACGGACGCAGGAAGCACGTGGAGTTTACCGTTTGTGTTAAACGTGGCAAAAAGAAACCCAAATAGAGAGAGGAAAGCAGGCTTAGACTCGGGTGGGACTGGCAGTCACGCGAGCAAACGGCTTAGCACCGCGCACTTACCTCATCGTTGATATTATATTTACACGCCCAAGAAAGAAATTTTAAAAAGCCAATAAAGCCCCAAATAACCCAAAGCTATATTCACAGCAACTGCCTTTTAATTCTGGCAAGTCCTCAGGTGCCCAAATGCTCCAAGTCGAGTAAGAAACCAATCACTTTGTGCTCAGAGACGGAAAGAATGGAGGGGGTAGTTTGTATTTTAAAATAGCTAAAAAACACCCGCCCCTCCCCCCCAAACCGGCAGTTTTGAGTTATTCCAATCCACAAGTGGTTCCACTCTGAGCGTCTATGAAGCTTGCTCATACTGTGGAAGAAGGAAAATTCGCAGATTTATTAGAAAACCACATACCCCAATCAACAGGAGAGACAGTAAGCAACAGCTACACTTCTTAAAGGGTGCGGGTTTACCCAGATACCGAGATTCGACACGACCGTAAGTGCTTCTGGTACCGAACTCCAACTTCCAGCTGACCCGTCGCCCCTGGCCTCGGGCCAGGGACGACCCTCGAAGGCGACGCCGGGAGTGGGGGGCGGTCGCTTCTGCAGTTCGGCTCCCCAGAGTCTCCTCCCCGCCAAGAAAGGAGGAAGGAAAGGAAGTCCTCATTGTGTCTCTCCCCCAACCTCCCACCTGCCAGGTGCTGCCCGGAGGAGTCTGGAAGTCAAGCAGGTACTCTTGGGGAAACGAGAGTTTTTAGCATCTTTTTCCCAGGGGGAGTGGAGGTGGGAGTAAGTTCGAGTGAGGGATGCACATAGAGGTACCTTTTTATAAAATAGTGTCTACCGGACCATCAGTTTGGAGCCAGTGAGGGCTCAAAGAGGTCCCGGAGTGAACGTCCCTCTCACTCCCCACTGCTCTGTGCGCGCCCCCATTGCTTCAGTTCCCGGGTGCTGGAATCCCCACCATCCCCCACCCCCAGTCCTTGGTCCCGAGCCCCTCCTCGCCACAGAGCTCCCGAGCCAAGCGCCGGCCAGTCCTCGCTTCCCCGCGACCTCGAGGCTCCCCGCTCGCCAGAACGCGCCGGCGCCGGTAGGCTCACTTGGCGTCGGAGGTGAGGCGCGGCAGGCTGCCCGCGCCCATGGCCGACACGTGGTGGTGTGGCGGTGGCACCTGGCACATGCTGCAGGGACAAGGCATACCGCCCCAGTGCTGGAAGCCCCCACTACCCCCGCTGCCGCCTCCCCCGCCCCCCAGCGGGGCAGCCGCGGCTGCAGATGGAGACTTGAGCAGGCCGTGCGGAGGCCGGATGGAGCCCACTGACGACAGCCCGGAGCCTGGGAGAGAGGCGCTGGACACCGCGGCGGCTGCAGCGGCAGCGGCGGCGGCGGCCGCGGCTGGCGGCAGGATGGGGTGGTGCACGGCCGGGTGGTGCGCGGCGGCCGCTGGGTGCGCGGTGGCGGCGGGCAGGGGCGCCGAGTGCGCCAGGCCACCGCAGGCCGACGGGTGGAAGCCAGCGTGGTGGCCGCCGTAGATCTCGCTCACCAGTCGCTTCATCTCTTCCAGCGAGTTGGTGAGCATGAGGATGTAGTTGCGCGCCAGCAGCAGCGTGGCGATCTTGGAGAGCTTGCGCACCGACGGGCCGTGTGCATAGGGCATGACCTCGCGCAGGCCGTCCATGGCGATATTGAGGTCGTGCATGCGCTTGCGCTCGCGGCTGTTGATCTTGAGGCGCAGCTGCTGCAGCTCTGGCTCGGTCATCTGCTTCTTGTCCTTCTTGGTGGACGACGCGGCCGCCGACGACGTGGACGACGAGGTGCTGGACGAGGATGACTTGAAGCCACTGCTTCCCAGCTTGTCCCCAGGGTGAGCGCCCGCTGAGCCCATGGCGCTGCGCAGCTCAGCGCTCAGCTCCGGCGGGCAGTCGCTCGGCGTGGACGAGGACACGGTGCCCCCCGTGAAGCCGCTGCCGCTGCTGCCCTTGCTCCGGGCCGGCAGAAAAAGGTCATCGGGTTCTGGTGACGACGGGCGGCTGGACACCAAGCTGGCGTCCGAGTCCATGGCCCCAGCAGAGGATAGTCTCAGCTTTCTCGGGGTTCTCCTTCCCTCGGTTCCCAGAACTTCCAAGGAAAGGAGGAGAGAGAGAAAAGAGAGTCAGTGAGACAGAAAGCTGTTCCCGCCTGCGCCGAAGCTCCCCGTCCCCCTCGCTGCTATCTCTGGCCTTCCTTCTGTCTGCACGCAGGTACCAATAATTAATCTCTCTCTCTTCCTCCCCACCATCTCCTCTCTGCTCTCATCCAACAGGTTGTTTTATTTCAGGGAGCGTTGGGTGACCCTCAGTGAGGGTGGCATTCTACGAGGTTTTGTGCCTTCAGTTAGGAATGGCAGAGCTGGGCCTCCAGGGCTGGAATAAACGAGTGGCAAGTGAGGTTTTTCTTTGGGGAGGGTGGAGATCTAAATAGAGAACTATTTATTTGGTTCCTCAAACGCATCCACCTTATCTCCATTGACACCGCGCAGCAAACACACGCACACACGCACGCACCCAGCACCGGCGCGGGGCCCAGATTCCGTGTGCTGCACCCAGGGGCCGCAGCAAGCTCACCAGCTGACTGGGTTTGGGGCAGAAAGAGCTGTTGTCGCCCGGACTTCTGGCTTTGGGGCGAGGGAAATACAGCGCTGAGTGTGGGGAGGGCAGAGCAGCAAAACCACTCGGGGGACCTGGACGACAGGGGAGGGATTCCGGCACCCTCCATCGGAGCATGCTAGGTCACAGCCGAGTTGGGGGGCGTCTGTCCCTGGGATCTAGGCTGGGGCTGCTGGAGGGCGGAGACACTTACTGTGGATGCGATTCCAGGTGCTCGCTCCGAAAAGCCTCAACCGAGAACCTGGCACTCGGCACCGGTGTCGCGTCGATCTATAATAAGCATCCGCACCTTTCGGGGCTTGGCCGGTTTTTATAGCACGGTGGCCGCTGCGACGCCGGCTGCGGTGGCCGGGGCGGGGGCGGGGAACAATGTGCTAGTCCTGGAGGGGCAGCAGCGCCAATGAGCTGGGCCCGCCCGGGGGGCTGGGAAGCTGATGTCATCCGGGCTAATTCAGCTCAATGAAACTCAACCGGCCGGGCACACGCCTCCTCACAGCGCACAACCAATGGGCGCCCGTGGCCAGGAGATTCTTGGGGAGGGACTGGAGGAGGGACCTGGGGAGGCAGTGTGAGAGGCGGGGGGAAGGAGGGCGGGCACGCGGGGGAGGGAGAGAGAGCTGAGCGCGCTTGGGACCGAGGGAGAAAGGGAACGTAGTCACATTTCTGTAAAAATACGGTCACATCAGAGTCAGGCTGGGGGATGGGGTAGGGTGGAGTGGGGTAGGGACTCTGCAGACAAAGTAATCTGATACCTAACGCAGCCAGATCTTTCGGGATGAGCGCGGATAACCCTGGCTACCCAGGAACCGGGGCTGGAGTCTCCTCCCTAGCTCTTCCTCTCTCTTTCTGATTTCCCGCCTCCTGTTCCCATCTCATGGATTTCATCAACACGTGGGCATTTGGGGCCCCAAATGTACACGATAACCAGGCACAAAGCCCCCACTTCCTTCGCGCTCTTAGCGCGCATCTAGGAGGTGACAGCCGCTGCAGCTCCCCGGGCGACCAGTAGCGCCCCCACCTGGATGCAGAGCCTGGCGGGGCAGAGGGTGGGCAAGGAAGGAGAGGACCGACTCCAGAACAGTGTTTTGAAAGAAATCACAGCTCTTCATTAAGTTGAGGACGGTGTAGGTACAGGGAGGAGTTATTTCAGCATAGTAACCATGCTCACACAAGGGCAGAGTCGTGCCTGGAGTTAATCCTCCCTCCATTTATTAGCAGAGGAGCCTGATAACATTTTTGGCATCATCTTTGTGATCGACACCATGCCTTGGGGTAGAGGGCAACTCTGGTTTGTTTGCAAAGAGAAGTCTCAAGTCTGGGCAAAGGCTTCTCCGCGCTGTGGGCCTGATAGCGAGATCGAGCCACTCGCGACTGCTTTGGGACACGGATCACGTTTTACTGATGGCGGCCTGGCTCAAACTGGAAGCTCTTTACCATGAGGAATTAAGCCTGATCTGGATAAGCACCTGAGGTATAATAGTTTAAAAGTAACTATGTGTTCACCCATTTTACTCATGGGAAAACCTAGACACTGCAGAAAAAAAAATTGCTAAGCTTTTACAGCGCTGCCCTATTTGGAGTAGAGACGCGGGGTCCGTTACACAGAGGCGGCTATCTGTCTCCCCAACCCCTAACTGAATTTCTCACATCCATACATTTAGAATACAGAAATTTGTTTCTGCGGGTCTGCGATGCTAGCCTTTCACACTGCACACATACACACTGCTCTCTCCCAGGGAGTGCTAGGATCTTCTGGTTACCTCCCTTGTTTGGGAACTTTTAATGTGCTTGTGCGGTTTTAAAAACAAGCAAATATATAAACAATAGCAATTGGTATTCAAATAGCAAAATTACAGAATAAACAGAAACTCGTGTTATTGCCCCTAGTTCCGGGATAAGTCTCTCTTTGCCATCAACGCTAGAAGCCCAGCCGGCACTCGCCTTCGCCCCAGTCTTGTACTTTCTGGGGCATTATTTTTCAAGCCGCGTGTTTTCCAGCTGGCTCTGCAGCCATCCGTTAAATGTGTATTTAAAACACGAAGAACTGAAGCGTGGGGATATGTGGTCCAACGGTTACAGAGATGACCCATAACCGTTCAGTTAGTAGAATCTGTCACACGGACCAACGCTGGGAGCTTGGGTGGGGATCAGAAAGAGATCCGGCATTTGAAGATGACTCCTTTGGCCCTACCCCGCCAACCACAGTGAGGACGTGTGTGGAGGTGTGCGCTCTGGGGCCACCAGCCCCCCGAGGCGTGGAGTTGTGGGCCTGCCAGTGTATCTAATAAACACCAGCAGGCGCAACGTGCGCGCGCCTTGGTTGCTGCGGCTGAGGTTAGTCAGCCGCCGGCACGTGTCCGGGAACCCGGGTTTCTTCTTTTGTTGCTTCTCACTGGTGTCTGTCCTGCGTCCAGCCTGCCTCAGAGGGAGTGCGCGGTCTGAGGTTCATCACACGCTTGATCCGGTGGCTGGAGTTGGGGTAGGGGGTGAAAGTCTAGAGGCCCGACTCGGCACAACGCGAGTCTAGAGCCTAGAAGGCAGAGTCGGAAGGTAGGAGGGCTGGCTTGCTCGCCAAGTTCCCTCGTGGACGCCCCTAAGGACGCTCCAGCCCCTAGTCCCGCGCCACCAAGCCGAAGCAGCTGCGGCCGTTCTGGGGCTGTGCAGCGGCACCTCGCGGTCCTCGCTCCCCACGTCCAGAGCTCAGGCTGGCAGCTCTGGGCTGCGGGCTCCTTCTGCTCCCCACATCCTCCCCGGAGTCTCCTCCCTTCGCCAGAGAGCAGCTTGAGAAGTGGAGGAGGTCTGTGTCCCCGTGGGCTCCTTTAACACAGGGGCAAATCGGACGCTGATCACCTCTCGCAGTTTCCAATACCCCTCCCCCCACCTCCCAGGAATAATCGGAAACTAGAGCCCGGCCACTCGCGCTTGCCCTCGCGCGTCCTGGAGGTGTCCCCAGTACTTGTCCGGGTCCTGCGCCTGGCGCCCGGCGGGAACTTCCTGGGCAGGTCCGGGGCGCCGCGGTTCCCACTAGTGCACGGAGCTGGGCCGCAGCTCCTTCCCGGGGAATTGAGCGCTCACTTGCTTAGGCTGATCGGCCCCGGCTCCGGGAGTTCCTGGCTGGCCCGGGCGTCCTGGAGCTGTTGGCCTCCTCCGTCTAAACGGAAGACGCGCTTTTCCCTCTCCTTTGTGCTTGTCTCCCACAAAAGGCTGGGTGCGCGTCGGGGCCGGCCTTTGCTGGGCCTCCTGGTGGCCCGGGAGGAGCCTGTGCCAAACCGGGCCAGGGCGGGCTAGCGCAGGGCTCCGGGGCGCAGACCTCCCACTGCTTCCCGGGGCCCTCTCGGGCCTTCCTGCTTCTCTCCCTCCCCTTCTCCGAGTTCCTGCTCTCATTCAGACGGCGTCTTGGCCTGGCTGCCAAGGAGAGCGACGTCCTTGCGCAGAGCTGACCAGGGGTGGCGGTGGGAAGCAAGGCTCCCTACACCGGAAAGAAAAGAAAGCATTTCAGCCATCGATCCTGGTCCGGAAGCCAGGAGGCATGCGGAATCACAGCTTTTGGCGCCCAAACGTGGGCGACATGACCGCTCAAAAGTCAGAACTCTGCAAACAAATGGCTATCTTCCTGGCAAAACTCAGCTCGGTAGTCCTCTAGGGTCATGCCAGTGTCCCGGACCCCAGCGCGGACTACAGGTCCTCGCACTTGGCAAGTGTTTGGTAAATACTTATTGAATGCATGCGCGTGCAGATGTGCACGTGGGCTGGTATGTAACATGGCTAGTAAAATACATGTAAATGTGGGCAAAGATATGTTCTGTGTTTATTTGGTGTACACAATAAACCCTGAGATCTGTCATCCGGATATCAGGTTGTATAGGAACCTTTAGAATGACTGACTTCCATCTAATGACAACTATGGCCACTTAAAGGCAAGCCTTACATTGTTCCAGGAACTTATCATGTCTTAAAAGACTTCATTTTATTTAATCTCTCGCTGGCCCTAGAAGGGCGGTATCACTCCCATTTTACAGACTGCAACACTGATGCTCAGCTGCCCAAGGTCCCACAAGCAGAGGGGCAGGTCCAGGGAGATGGCTTTAGGGTGCTGGGAGGCAGGGAAGAGTGTGGACATCAGAGACTTAGAGTCTCTAGTTGTCCCCTCTCAGCCTCAGGTTCTCATTGGTAAAGAGGGTTTCTAGAAGTTACCTGTGGCCTATAAGTGTGTCTGCCACATGATTTGGAGGGCATGGGAAGGGCCCAATGCACCCTCCCCTTGCAATTTCTGTAGTCTGCTGATAGTCTGTTTGAGGGACTATGAGGCGGTGTGAATCCAGGACCCCTCGCCCTGGCCTGGCTTAGGCTTGGGTGTCAGCAGAGGCTGGACACAGGGAGAATTCAAGAGGAATGCCCAGAGACTGAGGAGAGCGGTGCCACACCCAGAGAAGCCAAAGGAAAACAGTAAACAAAAGAGCAACCTAACAAAACCCAAACTAACAACCCCTCACCCTCAGAAAACCCCTCCGTGGGGAACGCCCTCCCTTCCTCTTAAGGAGGCATGACAGCCACCTACCCTAATGATCAGCGTCATTGACGTTAACCTGCTCCACCCCACAAGTCTGCAGTGGAATGACATTGGGCTAGAACTGAAGGGTAACAGAATCGAGCTTTTATTGAGCTTAGTTTAGGAACCATTATCTCAATCTTTGTGACAGCCCCTTTGGGGTTAGGAGGAAGGCACTTTGTTCCCATTTTACAGATGAAGATACTAAAGATTAGAGGTCATAGCAGGGCTGAGGTTCAATCTCCAGCCCACCGGATCCCACCTCCCTGGGGCTACTGTGGCTTCTTCCTACATCCCCTTCCTCACCCCACTGCCCCCTCCCCCCATCCAGGAAACACTAGGCACACACTGCTGTTTTGACGCAGCCGAACCCGCCATACTTCCCCGCCCCAAGGTGCCCACCCCTCTGGAGGCCGCTCCCTTCCCTAAATTGGGATTAATCCGGAGAGTGGGAGTCAGGGCAAACAGGTCTGTGGGGGTGTCCCTGGCCGGGTGCAGTTCTGAGGTGGGGGCGCTCCATTCGGTTATAAGATGGACCGGGAAGCCTCGACTAGGTCGGGGGCTACCGCAGACCTTGGGCGAGAGGGGGCAGCGGGTCTCTGAGCGCTGGAGACTCCAGACTACGAATAGGTGACTGGATGTGCTTGCGCTCGGGACACGGCCCGGGGTTGTTGCACGCGTGGAGGGCGTGGGACCTCTCACCTCGGCGTACGAGCACTGGGTGGACGCTTGGCTTGCTGTATTGGCGGGAAATGGGGGCGGGGAGGCGTTTCATGCAGAGACCGCGCCACTACGCATGTAAGAAGTGGCCATATGATGTCTCCCCCTCACCTTCAGGATTAAGCCCAAGCCCTCGAACGGCCTGTGGGGTCCTGACCTGTCCCTGCCCGCTTCTTATCCCCTGCCCCTACCACACCCGGTGGGCGTTGCTTTTTCCGCCCACGGACCCCAGGCCACCTCCTCCGCTCACTGCCCTTCCTCCCGTCCATCCCCATCTGTGTGTAGTTCTAGCCGGTCAGAGGTCAGCCTGGGAAGGACGCTCTGCCCCTCCTCGAACCCCTTTAGCGCCCAGCGACTCCGCCCCGTGTCTGGCTTCTCCCTACTCCCTTGCCCGCCAGGGAGCTCCTTGAAGGTCCTCACTGCGCCTGAACTTGCTTTGCATCCCCGGGCCGAGAGCAGAGACAGGCTCCAGAAGGGCTCAATACATCGAAGTGAGGGCCGGAGGTAAGACGGTTGCCCGGAATTTTATCGGAGTTTCCACACACCGCAAAAGACCGTAACGATAGTGTCAGCGGTACAATTTCCCCCTAGTTAACCCAGTTCTAAAAATGCCTGATGCATCCGGAGGATGCTCACTCCCCGCCTTGGGGGGGCGGGGTGACAACCCCTTTTTCCTCCCCCCAAGCCTAACCAGCGGTCGGCTTGTGGGTCGCCTCGCCCCTCCCGGATGCTCCTCCCATATCTACGCCCCGCCCTCCAGGTTACCCCGGGGTGGACTGACACCGGAGAGCGTCTCCCCGTCTCTCGGGGACCGAGGGGCCGCCCTGCACTCTGGCGCGAGCCCAGGGTCAGCGGAGCCGGAGATGGGCTGGCCGCTGCGCACCGG
Organism: Avahi laniger; assembly: GCA_963575035.1. Lineage (NCBI taxonomy): Eukaryota > Metazoa > Chordata > Mammalia > Primates > Indriidae > Avahi > Avahi laniger. The sequence continues at coordinate 77,125 of CAUYSK010060705.1, forward strand.
CTTCGGGCTGCTCCCGGCCACCGCGGGAAGGAAGAGGCGCACGGGGCGAGAGGCGGCCGCAGTGATCGATGGCGCGCCTAGGGACTCGAGTAGGGCCCTTCGTGCCCGGCGCCCTAGCCCAGCTCCGCCCGAACGTGCCGCGGGCCGGGAATCTGCAGCCGGGCCTCCCCGGCGCCAGCCCGGCTCCGCAGAGCTAGGGAGCGAGCGCACCGGCAGCCGGGCCCCGCCGCGGGAGTGCGGGGCTGCAGGTCTGCGTCGCGAATCCCCACCGTGCGGGACCAGCGGCCCGCAGCTTCAGCCGGGTGGGTGGTAGGGGGTGCGGGGCAGAGGGTTGGGGGACGCCCTCCCAGCGCGCCCAGCCTGGGTCCTGGGTTTGGTCTGGGGCGGGAAGGACCGGAGGCTGCTCGCACTCTCGGGCTTGTCACCCTCCTCTTTCCCTTTCGGCTCTCCTGCTCTGTTTCTCTCCCTTCTCTTATTCTCATTTCCCCTCCAATACTTACATCTGAATTTTATTTTTTATTTCCCCCCCTTAATAAAATGACACGTGCAGCCGGAGGCTGGGAACCTCAGGAGGACTCCGCGCGCCCGCCCACCTCTCTAGACCCTAGTGGTCCTGGGACGGACGTGGGCGTTGTCAGAAATACAAAGTCTCGGGTCCACCAGTGAAACAGACTCTACGTAAGCCACGGTCCCCAGGCGATGCACGGCACAGAGGAGTTTGGGAAGCCCTGCTCTAGGTCTTTTGGGCTCATCTTTCGTGGGCCTCTCTCTCCAAGGTCCCTGGGTCTTCCAGTCCCAGGCATAGACCCCACATAGGGCTCACGAGGGTGGCAATATTTTCTTGAGATTCCGCAACCATTTGAATCTTTCGTGCCCCCGGGCACCTTGACCATCTGTTAAATTAAATTCAGTAGGTGTTTTTTTTTTTTTTCCAAAAAGGATGCATGCCCATTGTACATACACGCGCGCGCGCGCGCGCACACACACACACACACACACACACACAGAAATAATATAGAAAGCGAATGTCACCATTACCATTACAACACTTCTGCTCCTCCCAACAAGCCACTGTGAAAATTTTGAGGAACGTCCTTCCAGACTGTCTGAAAATAGGCTTTGTAGCCTGCTTTTTTCATTTCTTAGCGCCTGTTACGTGTTGTCCATATCAATACAAGATCCACCTGACCCCTTTGAACAGCATAGTGCTGCACATAGTGCTGCACCACTGGCCTTTAAGAGAGTTGATTGGCTCAAGGGAGAATGAATGCTCAATGTGGAAATGGAATATTCCTTGACTGGGATTGAGACCAGGGCAGAACTTGTGTTCTGTGATTTTTGAAGACGTGGGAGTTTTAGACATTTGATTTCTTTTTTCTTTCCCAACTTCCAACAACAACAGAAAAAGGTCATCTGCTTCCAGGATGAATCTGAGGCATGTGTGCAAAGAGCCCACCCTGTTTAGGCAGTATTCACAGTTTGCAGAGAGAGAGAAACGACATCATATAAACTGGAATTTCGTCTTTAAAATGTGTTTTGAATAGGTACTGTGTAGCACATTCCTAAAGTAAAACGCAAATAATATAAAAGGTATTTGATTTAAAGTCTCTGGTTCAACTGACCTCCTTCCCCCAGGCCCCGAGAGGCAACTACCGTTATAATTTCTTGTGTAGTCCAGGAACATTCTTTGCATTTACGAAGTATATATTTAAAGAGCTCTCTCTTCTTTTTTCACACAAGTGCTAGCATCCTTGGTACACTGTCTGTACTTTGCTCTTTTTGCTGGAGAATGCTCTCTTTTTACACCTACAAACACACACACAACACATATTTACAACACATCTGCTCCTCAAGCATCTTCACCAAAGTACTCAGAGGTGCAGGGAAATGCTCTGCCCAATCGCAGTGAGGACAAGTACCCCACACCTCAAAAAACCCACTCAGTTCCTGATGGTGATTTTTTCCTGCTTCCCTCCATCACCGAGAAGCTATGACACTCAGAGCACTGGATGATGGGAGATCAAGGAGCTTCCTGCACTGAATAAGCTTCTCCAAGCTGTCCAGAGAATGGCGCTTTTAGCCGCTGCCTAAAACTTGCAGGCAAGTCCATTTTTTCCTTTTGTAATTGCAAAAACAATAGTATTTCTTCTCTCCTATTTGTAGGGCAAGCAATCAGGGAGACCTAGACAGACATACTATTATATAAATAATATATAGAAGACCACTAGATGAAGCTAATGAGCTAGTGTGATTTTATTTTTTGTTTATTTTTGAATATGTAATATATTCCCGTTGTTCGGAATTCAAAAGCAAATAATGAGAAGTTTGCTTCCCACTCCTGTTCCTCCAGCCACTCAGTCCTCTTGCTCAGTTACTCTTCTATCCTTCCAGAGGTATTCTATGCAAATACAAGCAAACATAAATGTGTGTATTCTGTCCCCCTTTTTTATACAAATAGTAACATACTAGACACACTGTTCTTCATCTTGTTTTTTTCTATTTAATATCTTGGAGATCACTTCTTAGCTGTATGTTAAAAGTTTCTTCCTTAAAAAAAAAATCCCACCCTTCTGTAACATTTATGTGGCATAATTTATTTATCTAGTGCTCTGTTGAAAGACATTTATATTGTTTCCAGCTTTTTACTGTTACAAATAATGCTCCAGTGAAATACCTTGTAAATTGTCATTTGCACGCGTGTAGAATATCATAAGGATAATTCCCTAGAGCTAGTATTCCTGGGCCACGTAGTCTGTGCATTTGAAATTTTGGTAAATGTTGCCAAATTGTCACTTAAGTGTTGTTCCAATTTATGTTGCAAGGTATAAGAGAGACTGCCTGACTGACAGCTAGTTTAAATGCTTGACTTTTATTTTCTTGAGTCCAGGGGAATTATGAACTCGAATTTGGATGTCAGAATATGTGATGGGACTGACTGCTGTCACTCTACAGGAGAGAATAATAAAATGTTATTTCCCTCTTCAAAACATCAAGCTACAAGTTACAGTGGATTTCAACATCTGGTACCATTTCCAATCCTTCCAAAGATTTACTAATTACTTTTCCATGGAGCCGAGTAGAGTGGCCCAATGTGTCCATGCATTATTCCTGCTGAGGAATGTTTATGTTTGAAGCAAATAATTCAACAGATATTTATAGAGTACCTGTGCTAGGCTGTGACCTGTCTTAGGAGCCAGGGATCCCACAGTGAAAGAAACAGACAGCATCTCTGCTCTCAAACATTATGTTAAAAGTAATTACAATCAAGATTATTATTATAATTCCTTTTGATTCCCTTCACAGCCCTGTGAGGTGGTTAGAGTAGACCATGTGATTAACCCATGGGCCTCCAGGTCGTATGGCAGAGTGGCAAACATTACTAATTGTTCCTCCAAATCTGTTCCACTTTCTGTGTAGAAATAGACCTTTTGGTTGAGCAAATGGCCACCGGGAATAAGGACTACATTTTCCAGCCTCCTTTGTGACCAAGCTCTGGCCAGTAGGATGTAAATGGGGGTGTGGGCAACTTCCAGAGACATCCTTCAAGCAAGGGAGCATGTCCTTCTCGTTCTATTCTCGTCTCCAGCTAGCTGGAATCTCAGCATGTTGGTTGAGACTGGAAGAACCATCAAGGATCATAAGGTGGCCATGGGACCACATGTAAAAGAAATGAACAGAGAAGGAGCCTGGGTCCCTGTCACTACGGGGTGCCCGATCCGCTGAGGACCAATGCTCTGGTCTCTTAGACAAAAGGAAGAAACCCCTCTGCTTTGTTAAAACATTGTTGTGTTGGGTTTTCTGATGCACCTAAACCAAATCCTACTCAAAGGAAAGCCAAATGGGCACTTTTGGATGTCTGAAGTGGCATCTGTCTCTCTGCTGCAGACACCTTTGTTGTATCAGTGGAGCCTGAATCCTGTTCCCCAGGACCGAATCATAACAGAACTCAAGGCTCACATTGTGTTGCAATGTTAGGAGGCCATTCCTCCCTTTAGGGGAGACTCTAAGAGAAGGATGAATGAGCACGTCCCGGTCACTCACAGTGCCAGGCAGGAAGTGACGGTGGTGGTCAGGACTCACCCTAGGCCAGTTTGTGTAAGGGATATTGGAGGTCCCGGTGGCTCCTTCACTCCTTCTGTTAGTGACTTTTCGTTATATGCTTTTGAATGTCGCAAAGACATCTGTAGCAGACAGTGTGGATGCTCTCCAGATCCCCCCGGGTCCCTTTTCACCATTTCTGTGCACACCTGAAGGCTTTAGTGTGCTTTCTCTTTCTGTGGCTGTCTTCACAGATGGGCACTTGTGCTCCCGGAGACGCTTTGTTGAATGTGAGGATTGCTGAAAACAACGATGGCACACAGCTTCCTAGCTCTGGGTCAAGACAAGTCCACAGCACAATTTTAACTCCAGAGATGCCCCATGGGTTCAGGCTGCAGCTCAGCCTCTTTAGGACTTTTGCCTGAGATCTCAGTTTCTCTTGGCTGCCTCTCTGGCCTCGTTGCCCCACTCCCTTACCAACCTCCCCTGGGAGCACTTTCTTTGGTAAATCACATACCCAGAAACCTTCACCTCAGCATAACAGCAGTGTCGACATTTCTCTCTCATATACCAGTCTGGGTAGAGCATCCTCCGCTGAGACAGGGGCTCCACAGTGTCTTCCTCTCTTGTTACTTTGTTATCCTCTCTCATGTTGTCTTCTCTGTGTTGTGCTAATGGCTGCTGTGGCTCCCACCGTCACACCTGCATTCCGGCCAACAGAGGCGAAAGGGGAAAGTGGAGGGCACACACCCTTCCTTTAAGATCAGGCTCAGAGTCTGCACACAGCACTTCTGCTCACAGCCCATTGGCCAGCACTTAGTCATATGACTACACCTAAAGGCAGGTGAGGCTGGGAAATGTAGTCTATAGATGGGTGGCCAAATGCCACCTATTGAAGCCCATCACAGGCTCCAATACTAAAGGAAATAGAAGAGTATGGATATTGGGGTAAAAACCAGCAATCTCTGTCATGCCCAGGAATCTCTCTCATAAGTGCTAGGCATTAACATTTTCAAACGCTGCTGATGCTTGATTCACTTCAAAATTATACCTTTAGCTGCTATGACCTCTTGTAGGGCAGCTGGGAATGCTCTGAAGCACTGGGGGAGGATGTTTCTGAAAGAGACCTGGTGGTCATCTTCATCGCCTCCAGCATAGTTTTTGGGGTCCTGGGCACCGGGGGGCAGCTGAGGCTAACATGCTTCAGGGAGGACAGTGCAGGTGGAGCTTTTAGCAGGAAGCTGATGTGAAGTGCACAGGGAGGCAGCTGTGCCTGAGGGACAGACATGGTCCATAAAGCCACCCTTGGTCCCTTGTCCTGACACTGATTCAAACAGGACTTGCCACCTGAGCCTCCCTGGGGTGGGGCAGAGCCCTCCCGGGGGCCGTGGCATGAACTTCTGAAGGTGTGGGGCTTCCTTCCAGGATGATTTTCCAAGAATTAAGAGGTTTGCTCCTTGCAGTGAGTTGAATGGTGGTCCCCAAAAACATACATGCAGCTCTCTGGAACTGGTGATGTGCCCTTATTTGGACAAAGGGTCTTTGCAGATGTAATTAAGTTAAAGATCTTGAGATGAGATCATCCTGGATTATCCAGGGTGGGTGGATAATCCAGGCCCTGAATCCGATGACAAGTGTCTTTGTAAGAGAAAGGCAGAGTGAGATTAGAGACAGAAGAGGATAAGACACAGGCAGAGGAGGAGAAGGCTGTGTGATGACGGGGCAGAGACCCGAGGATGCGAGGATGCAGCAGCAAGCCAAGTGGCACCTGGGGCCACCAGAGTCTGGATAAGGCAAGGGAGGATTCTCCGCTAAAGCCTTTGGAGGGAGCACAGCCTCAGCCGATGCCTTGCTTTTGGACGGCTGGCCTCCGAAACTGTGAGAGAATAAATGTCTATTGTTTTAAGCTAGCAAGTTTGTAGTGGTTTGTGGCGGCAGCCCTCGGAAGTGCATCTGTAGTACAGACTCAGCCACCGGTGGGTGGAGGTGAGACCACACTGAAGCTCAGTGATGATGGAGAAGTGACTGTCTGTGGCCTCCTGGGGCTCACTCTCCACCACCTCTGCCCTGCTCTCCCCTATGGCTTCCTCCATGGGGCTTAGTCAACCTGGTGGGTGGCAGGAGACTGAGGCATTCATCTCCCTGTCTTCCTCCCTGTGACATCTCTTGCAACTGGCTATGTCCCCAATAGTAGGTCACTGTTCCTCCCGAGGCAATGTGTTCTGCACAACTCCCTTTCCTTTGGACTCTGGAAAACTCTCCCTCCCCTTGTCCTTTTGGGCCAAAGGGTGGGGACAACTCCGTGCTGCTATTCCTGTGCTCCTGCCTCCTGTATTCCTGTACTATCTCTTGGGGCTCCCCTACACCCCGGTCCCATCATGGTAATGAGTCCCTTTGCAAATTAGCCCCCCTCCAGGTATCCTAACTCGGGTGTGCTATTTCCTGTTGGGACCCTGACTGATACAGCCCAGCAAGGGCCCCACCTCCCTGGTTTTATTAAGGGTGGGAGTCAGTGTAGAAGTGTAGAGCTTTAGTAGGTGGGGGAAACTTTCCTGAGGGCCAGAACTTTGCAAGAATGAGACCCATATATTCTGAAAGCTGGGGTAGGGGAGAGCTCCAGGGATGGGGCTCTGCAGAGGTCTTCCAAGCCCTGCCCCATGTCTCTGGGCTCCTTCTCTATGTCAGGGACCAGGTTCCAGCCTCTGCTCTCTGGAGGGCCAAGCATGCTGCCCCTGCTGAAGTCTAGAATGGTGCTTTGGCACAGTTGATGTCTCTTTGATGTTCAGAGGCTCAGCGAGAGTGAGACACTACCTGCCTGGCAAAGCCCCCAGGGCACCGGAATATGAATGGACACAGAGAGGACCCCATGTCCCCATTATCTCCCTGGGAAAGGAAGTAGACAAAAATTTTCCAAGTTGCAGAATTAGGATAAAAATCCATGAAATTCACTATGTACATTGAAAAACATAAGTCCATGTTTCAGTTTCAAAATGGGTCTCATTGTCCCCTGATAGTGTACACATGACCCCCTGCCCCATTCAAATACTCTGTGCTCACCACTATTCCTGTTACCTGTTCACTGTGGAATGTGGGACCCAGGAGGGTGGCCCAAATCAAGATGCAGCTGACGGTCTGGGTGGGTTAGCCTGTAGAAAGCAAACATAGCAGCAGAACCCAGACTTGAGGCCAGGGCATGGAAAATGGAGAAACATGATAATAAAGAGGTTTAAAGCAGAACAGAGAGAGTGTCCAAGGAAGCTTCCCTGAGTTGGAAGGAGAACATACCATTTTCTTCAAAATAATTTATTTTTTTTTGTGATAATCGAAGTAATACATGGTCCTTGCTAGAAAATTTGGAAAATATCGAGTCTTATAGTTGCAGAAAGCTTAGAAAATGCAGGGTTGTGTGGTAGCCAAGGTGAGCGATGACAGGGTCCCTGTTATAGTCTGAAGTGTCTTCCCCGAAATTTGTACATCCAAGTCCTAACCCCCAGTGCCTCAGAATGTGACTGTTTTGGGCGATGAGGTCTTTAAAGGTGTCATTAAATTAATATGAGGTCATTACAGTGGGCCTTTAATTTAATATGACTGGTGTCTTTATAAGAGGAAGAGATCAGGACACAGACACACACAGAGAAGACAGCCAGTGACGGCCCAAGGAAAGGAGCCTCAGAAGAAAGTAACCCTGCTGATACCTTGATCTCAGACTTCCAGCCTCCAGAATCGAGAGACAGTAAGTTTCTGTTGTTTAAACCACCTAGTCCATGGCACTTTGCTGTGGCAGCCCAAGCAAATTAACACAGACCTTGACCTTGGGCAGGGGCAGGCATATGGAGAAGAGAGAACAAACGGAAGACATTTTTAGGAGGTAAAATCAGCCAGTCTTGGTGCCTGATTTCATGTGGACAAGTAGGGGTGCAGAGAAGTGTAGAATGTTGTCAGTTTTCTAAGCTTGGGTGGCCTGTTGTATGAGGTCACCCCATCTCCTCAACTGAGGTGGAGGATCCGTGAGGAAGAGTTGGCGTTTGGGATACATTGGTTTGGAGATGCGTGGGGGACACCCAGTGGGGATGTTCAGTGGCCGGTTGGCAGGGGTTCGAGCCAGAGGGCTGGAGGGAGCACGACAGCACGTCAGTGCAAGTGGAAATCATTCTGCAAGTAGATGAGGTTGCCCAGGTGCAGAGCTGCCAGCAGAGGACAGACCCCTAGGGAGGACGACATTTATTTTCCTCCGTGAGGAAGGGCCCACCATGTATTGTGCCGATGATCTGCATCGCAGCTGTTCATATTTGTTACTCGGTTGATTCCAAAATATTGTCCACCTCCCATCATTTCTCTTTCAACCCATTGTTTACAAATTCCCAAGATAGGCACAGATAGACTTCTCCCCAAAAGCTAAATTGGTCAAATTAGGGAGAAGGCTGTCTCTCTCACTCACCCTGTGGTTATCTGGTACATGTGGTGTTAGCACGCTGGCGTCCAGGCGCCACCATATGTGCGGGTGAGGGTGGGGCCGGTGGCCAGACAATGGGCTGCTCTGCTTGTAGCGAGGAATATTCTTACTCCTTCATACGCCTCTGGCCTCCTTTCTATAAGAATCTTTTAATTTCAAAAATGCATATCAATGTGTGCCAGAAATGTGTGGGAATGGAAATAATAGCCTCTTCTAAGAATAATGATATTATTATTATTATTGTATTAATGGTTATAGCTAGCATATCTTGCAGGATTACTGTGCAGCAGGCACCATATGATATTGTCTCTCTTAGCCGATGTGGCTTTCCATCAAGATATGTGATTCTTAAACTTGGAGAATACAAGATTTTAAATTAGCTTTCTGCTTAAGAGTGCAAGCTCTGGATTCAGATTGCCTGGGTTAGAATTCTCATTCCCTAACTTCTTAAACTAGTGCCATTCTGGGTAAGCTACTTAACCTCTCTGTGTCTCAGTGTCCTCATCTGTAGCAGTATCTCCCCACAAATTTATAGTGAGGGCCAAATTTAATAATGCATGGAAAGCACAAAGCTCAGAGTCTGGAATATGCTAAAAGCTCAATCAATTTAGCTACGAGTGCTCCCTATATATAAGTATTTTAGGATTTTTTTTTTTTGCATGCCTCAAGAGTGTTGCTTGGAAATAAAAACAAAACTATCTTCATAAACAAGAGCAAACATGGTTATCTTTAGGCCTCGGTGGTACCAAACCCAAAGGCTTAGTAGTTCTTTAATACTCCAGGAAACACCGGCGCCAATTACCTCTCCCCGGCTACTTCATGGACGTTTCCTCAGCCCTTCCCTCTGCATTGAGGCTAGCTCAGCCACCTGCCTGTTTACATTTTAAGAAATTATTTCCTTCTTTGAAAAAAGAACATGCCTATGCTCTCTCCTCAGTCCAGTATGTTTGGGATTCTGTAAATTTCTTTTAAGTTACTTTCCAAATGAGGTTGTGGCCATTATCCTACTTTTCAACTTAAGTATTCAGTTCCACTTTTTAAAAAGTTCTTCAAAATCCCTTACCAAGTGAAAGATGCCAGTCAGTCTCCTGCGTGACATTTTATTAAGAATTAGAAATAATGAAGCCAGCACAGATAGAGACTAATTTAGAAAGCTGGCGTGATTGCTTTTAATTTGTTGACAATGTGGTGTTTGTGGGGGAAGGGAGGGTGGGGGGAGACAGGGTACAACATGGTCATGCTCAACCAGCCCTTGCATTAATGGGGTAACAGCTGAACTTAGTGTTCAGAGTGAACACATCAAAGACTGTAGTCTTTGAGATACCATTTCTTCTATTCCATGATGTCAAAGGTGGCTGCAAATATATCCAGCGCTTTCTGGGTGGCATTGTTTAGGATGCTGGCCCCAGCAGATGGCCCTCAAATGCACCTCAGCCTGGTAGAGCAGGGACCACATGGGATGGCATAGTCTTCTCATTAGCAAACAGAAAAAAAAAAAAGGCGAGGATGAGAAAGGAGAGAGATGAAAAGAATACACAAAGACATTTACATATTTACATTGTGTCCCCGCATTTCAAATTCTCCTTTAGCTGAAGTGTCAGTGAGCTTGCTTTTCTCCTTCTGTTTGTATGTTTACTTGTGCTAAATAGATTATGGTAATCAGGTACATAAATGCATGCAACTGTTATTATGGCATTTTAATCACAGAGTTTTTCACTGGAAGCCTTCATTAGAATTCTCATAATCTTACTTGTTAGTGTAACAAACAGTAATAAATGCCAAGGAGCTTGGATTAAGGCAGAGGCATTCAGACTTTAAAAGAGGAATATGGAAATGTTGTCAAATCTCTGCATTACTTATTGAAATGTCACACAAACAGTTCGGGATTGTAAATATCTTACTCATTATAAGGCTGGGGAACCAGGCAAACCGAAGATAGTAATTATGTCTTTCTTCTGGGTACTACCAACATATGCCTTCCATACATTCCGGCTAACTCTTCTCACATAACTGGATGGCCCACTATACGTAATTTATTATTGTGATAAATTGGAAAAATTTATTATTATATAATTTCATTTATTTTATGCTTAGTGGTAAGTATGTGTGAACATGAACATGTATCCAAACTTTCTAATTCTCATTATCTTTTAACTCTGCATGATTATTTGGCCAGTTGCTAGGAAAAACCGCAGTTCTTTTTTTTTTTTTTTAGTAAGCAGTATCATAGCAGTGCTTGAGAATAAGCCACTCTTTCTGCAAACAGTGTGGTCTTGCATCAAGACATACTAGACAACCCTCCTGATCTTGCTCAAGCCTAGATTTAGACGTAATGATAGAAGTTCTGGGGGAAACTCCTTACTTAGCTGTCTGCGGCTGTGTGGCAAATCACCCAAGACTCAGTGGCTAAAATAATAATAATGTAATATTTTTCATGATTCTGCCAAAGCAGCCATGTGTAGATACCCCAACAGAGAAATTGAGGCCCGGGCAAAACAATCCCCGCCGAGCATTTAGTTTGGACCTTCTAGTTATCCCAGCGTCTCAGTCAGCACCAAGTTAAGCAGAGCTACCTGGTAAGCCCTCAGGTTATTGCTCTTCTGGGTCTGTACTGTTCCCATTTATTATTCTCCTAGAGGAATCCTTGGTTCACCCTCCAGCGGGAGACCTGAGGCCGCCCTGCCTTTGAGAGCCGAGGGAGGGCATCTTTTTCCAACTCCACATTGCCATCTTAAAATTGGCCGGGATGGGAGCATCTCCACCACGAAAACTGGCAGGACTTTTCCCCCAGAGAGCCGGTTGTTAAACATTTCCCAGCACACCACTGCCCTGACCCCCTGAAATGTGCCTGGGCAGCCTCACTGCACAGTCCTACCAGAGCCTCTAACACAGTGGTTCTAAGCCTGGGATGAATTGAAGCCCCCCAGGCGACTTGTACACTTTGCAAATACTTATTCCTCCTTCCCTCCCATCTTCCAATCATAATCTGGGACGTAATAGGAATTCAGTAAATGCTTCTTGAGTGAATGAATGAATTTGACTTTAAGGCGGGCAGCAGAAAGAGAATTTTCCTTTCCACAGAGCTCCGGGTTGACTTCTCCTGGGCCGGGTCAGGACATGTGCTGGTTTCAGACTAGTCACAGGGACCTGGTTGGCCAGGCCCAGACCATGCATCGACCCCTGGAGGTGGAGGAACGGAAGTCCAGTCCCACTAAACCCAAATGCACTGAGGGTGGCGGAAGGTGACTGCACCCCACGCCTCCCCATCAAGGAGCGGGGCCCAGGATGATGGGTGGCAGTTACTGCTATTAATACCATATCCTGTAATAAGCATTACTCCATGCAGCGGGCAAGTCCTTCTCTCCGGGGAAGCAGAGGCTGACATTAGTGCGCCCTCATGCTGGAGGGGGCTGGAACAATACACTGGGGTGTGGCCTTTGCAGGAAATACACATCTGAGGCTCCATCACCTCTCCTAGCCGCAGAACTAGAGTCCCCAGGGGACATGCTCAGGGTGGGGATGGGGGAGGATCTTGGCCCCTCACCACCATTCCACCCTCACAAACCCAGGCTGGGGGCAGTGCTAGTTGGGGACTCAGGCACCAGGTCATACCTGTTCCAAGAAGAGGCTGCTCAGAGACTGTGGGGAGAGCAGAGGAGGGGGACAGCTGGTGCCCCATCATCCTCTCCACTATCCCAAGCAGATCAGCTATGGCCTTCATGTGGGGGAGGGGTGTGGTGGTTCACTGTGTGTCTCAGGACTAGACAGCACAGCCACCCACCCTGTGTGACCGGGGCCAAGGTGCTAGCTGTGCCTCACTTTCCCCATCTGTAAATGGAAAGCCTGAGTGCCTTCTTCCTGGAGAGGTGAGGATTGCATGAGTTCATAGACATGGCCACAATGAGCGCTCAATTTGTCATCGATGATGACAATGACTAAAGCGGCAATGATCACAAAGCTCATCCGGAAAAGACCCTTCAGTTCCTAGGCCTGACCCCATCGGGAAGGCGGTTTACCCCGCATCTATTGCTACTGTCAAAGGACAATCCACTGATGCTTGGGAGTGCAGCCGGCCTGCTCTGCACCCAGTATGGGCTCAGGTCACTTGCCTGTGTCCCTATTGCTCTGATGTGGGGGGAGCTGACCTCTCACCTGGACCTCTGCTCCATGCTCAGCTCTCCTGAGCTGAAACCATGACTGCAAGACAGTAGCCCACTGGAGGTTGGAAGTCTGGAAGAAGAATCCTCTGTAGGTCAGCCCAATTTAGTTGTCAGTCCTGGCAGTCATTCCTAGAAAGCAGTCGGCGTAGGAGTAAAGTGAGAGCATTCGATGAAACGAGACTTGGGACTAATCGTGGGGACTGGGTCCTGCCTCCCCTGTCTCCTATTGGAACAGAAAACAGAAAGTCCTCTGTACTCGGCTCCTGGAGCAGCTCTTGTGTCGCAGCCATCTCAGAGGGGGCCAGTGACCTAGAGCCTTAGGTTCCCAATCCAAGAACCCAACCGTTGGATACCACGGGTACAGAGCCTGCTAAAGAGGTGTTTCCTGGCCTGGTTAGCAGAACACCAGCCTCACGCAAGCCTTCTCAGAAGATAAACACACTTGGAAGGGCTGCTTCCTCTGTCTTCTTCTTGGAGATTCCAACACGTAAGAGCAAATTGGCTAAAGGCTCTGAGAAGTCCTGCAGTAAAGCAACCATTTAACTCTGTTTAACCCAGCATTTCCCAAATTTACGTGTCCACAAGTCCTGTGCCTACTAATATTTTGAGGACCTAGAGCATATAATAAGAAATTGTAATAGAGGAAGCATACACCTCTATAATCAAACAAAAATAAATTCAGTAAATGTACAGACAACTTGATGCCATGCCTCCTAAGGGGAAACAGTCACTCCCACAACAAGTCTGGAAGATCAGGGATAGTCTATGCTGTGTGTGCAGCAATTGCCACTGGACACAGCACACATGCCAAGCAGAAATGGCATTGCTGTGACTCAGGTGTGTCTAACTTGCGTCCTGGAATGTGTCTGATGGATCTCTTTAGAAATTTGATTTTTGCTATATGTCAGTGACACTGTTTGTCTGACAGAAGAGTCCCCTCAACACATATTTACGGAGCAGACACTGTGATACCTGTATGGCTGGTATCGTAGTCTGTTCGGTGTTATAACAAGATACCATAGACTGGTGGCTTATAGACAACGAAATCTATTTCTCACAGTTCTGGAGGCTGGGAAGTCCAACATCAAGGCGCCGGCAGAGTCAGCATCTGGCGAGGGCCTGCTCCTCAGAGATAGTGCCTTCTCCCCGCATCCTCGCGTGGTGGACGGGCAAACAAGCTCCCTAAAGCCTCTTTTATAAGGGCCTGAATCCCATTCATGAGGGCTCTGCCCTCGTGGTCTAAACACCTCCCAAAGTCTCCATTTCTTAATACCGTCACCTTGAGGGTTAGGATTACAGCGTATGAATTTTTGGGGGACACAAACATATGGACCGCAGCAGTTGGTGTGACAGATGCTGTTCGTTGGTGACCCAAAATCCATTCCCTCTGTCCTCCTTGCTAATTAAGCCTCAGCTTTGTTCAGGTATCCATCCCTTAGGGACGGTGACATGATGCCCTGCTGGGGTAAATTCTGAATCATCTAAGCCAATCATGGCGACCCCATTTCATTTGCATGTTAATGTTATTCATGTGGTCAAGTTATGGACAATCTTCATGGGAGAGCCACCAGGGGACCACTGAGGAAGGTTTCCTCGCTCTTAAAATGAGCCAAGAATAGGAGGCAGCCCCTGCTCTCCCACTGGATGTTCTTGGGCCTGGAACTGTGCCAGTCATCTTGCTAGCAGCCTGAGGATGAAGCCAGCTCACGGAGGAGGGTGAACTCACAGAGAGCCTTGGAGACAGAGGAACGAGAAACCAGAGCACTGATGCACCGTGCCTGGAGTCCATCATGCCTGAGGACTTGAGTCCAAGTCAGCTCTCTGGTGGTTTGAGTCAGCTGAGTGGTGCTGGGAGCTCAGCTGTGTTGGGAGAGAGAGCTGAGCTGTCAGGTGTCCAAGTTGCCAATTAAAGCAACAAGGAGAGTTAAGCCTTTAATCACTTACTGCCATGGTACAAGTAATAGGCTACGACCAGAGGAAGTGCCAACTCTCCCTTCCCATTTTCCCCCATGGAATAGACACCCGGAGGGTCAGGTGGATGCATGCAGACGTGGAGTTGCGTTACTGTTGATGGAGCCCCAAACAAAACGCTCTAGAAATTGCATGGATCCCGGGATGGGGACCAGGGGGTAGACTACGTGTGAAAAAGAACTGAATCCTGAGTCAGAGTTGGTTGGGGGAAGTATCCTCAGAGTTTCTCCTCCTTCCTCCAATAAGGAGGGCTGGGCAGAGGAGCCTGAAGACGTTGGATAAGGAGACCTGGGATGAAGGTGCCAGGTGAGGGACAGAAGTGTGTGTAGGAGCATGGCCGGGGGGGCAGCCTGAGGCCTTGACCGCAGCTCCCTCCAGAGGCTGCAGCGCCTTGGCTGTGCCAAGTCCGGTGTGGGGACGGCAGCGTCCCCATGAGGCCTGCCAGGCTCAGCCCTGTGACTGCTCATGGTCAGGCCTGAAAAATCACACCTAGGATTTTAACCAGGAGCTGAACTTCTCAAGTGGAAGATTTTGTCACTTGTACTGGAAAACATCGTAACTGACAGTCTGAAATCTCTCAGTAACCAGGAACAGAAAACCCAACTTAGACCAGTTTAAAAACTAAAGGGTACTCAATTTAAAAAATTGGCAAAGGATTTGAATAGACATTTCTCCAAAGATGATACACAAATGCCTACCAAGTCTATGAAAAGATGCCCAACATGACTAATCATCAGAGCAATGTAAATCAAACTCACAATGAGACATCACCTCTTGCTTGTTTAGGTGGCCACTATCAAAACAAACAAACAAAGAGAAAAGAAAAAATGTTGGCGAGGATGTGAGAAATTGGAACGTTTGTGCACTGTTGGTGGGAATGTAAAATGGTATAATTACTATAGGAAACAGTATGGTGGTTCCTCAAAAATTTAAAAATAGAATTGCTATGTGATTCAGAATCCCACTTCTTGGTATATATCCAAAGAAATCGAAATCAGGGTCTTACAGAGATATATGCACACCTATGTTCATGGCAGCATTATTCACAATAGCCAAGAGGTGAAAGCAACCTAAGTATCCATCAACAGATGAATAAATAAACAAAATGTGGTCTATACATAAAATGGAATACTATACAGCCTTAAAAGGAAGGAAATTCTGTCTCATGTTTCGACATGAATGAACATTGAGGACAATATGATAAGTGAAATAAGCCAGTCACAAAAGGACATATACTGTATGATTCCACTTATATGAAGTATCTAAAGTAGTCCGATTTATAGAAATAGAAAGTAGAATGGTAGTTGCCAGGAACTGGTGGGAGAGGAAAAGGGGAGGTGTTGTCTAATGGGTATAGAATTTCAGTTCTGCAAGACGAAAAAATTTTGGAGATCTGTTTCACGACAATGTAAATATACTTAACACTCTTGAACTATGGACTTAAAAATGGTTAAGATGGTAAATTTGATATGTGTTTTTCTTTCTACTTCTCTCTGTTTTCTACAATGCCAACTTCCTCCTAAGCCTGCTTTTTGGTGGGTTGTAAGATGGCCACCAACAGCTTCTTTATTCATTGTGAGCAAGAACATGGAATGTTTGTCCTGACAGCTTTATGGGAAGAGCAAGTGCTTTCTTCCTGATAGGTTCCCAGTAAACCCCTCCTAACCCCCCATTGGCTCAATTCAGGGAATGTTTCATTGAGCCAATCACTGTGGCCAGGAGGATGGGATGTGCTGATTGGATTCACCAATCAGGGCCTACTTTAGGAGTTGAGAATGGGGCTCACTTTTCCCAGAGCACGTGGGCTGTACCTGGGAAGGTAATATACTCAAAAGAAAATGGGGTGCAGACAACTAGAGGAGGAGAGGGTGGATGCTGGGCAGACTGCAAGATGCAGTTGTCAACCACAATGTGGCATACGGGTTGCTGCCCTGGGATAAAGAATTCAAATTATTTTGATATGGAAGTACCCGCAGCTTTCCCTGTGTTCAGCCAGACTGGCAGCCTTTCCACTAGACCAATGACAGTTGACAAGCATACAAGGTGAGCTTGCTCTCAACGTGTCAGCTGCATAGATTCCTGGTCGTAAGTCAGTGGCTAGAAGTTTGGCAGTTGTTATTAAATTTTTTCTGGCCCGCGTGATACTCCTCTTCTTCCTTGCACTTTGATGGGAGCCAGGAGAAGATAAGTGGAGAAAGGTGGCTTGAGAAACGGCCAAGACCTGATATTAGCATTCTTGTTGCTGGAGGAGCCAGGCTCATCTTCTGTTTCTGTGATTTATTGGCTGTGTGAATCTGATCAAGTTTCTGAACCTCTCTGATTCAGCCTCATCTGTAAAATTGGAGTTATGATATGATGACTAAATTTGCAAGGCTGAGATAAAGATGAAATGACATAAAGGTGCTGGGGTATAGAGGTACTCAGCAAATGGGAGTATTTTTTGATATTGATTTACTGAGTGCCTTTGTGTGTGCCAAGTGCTATGCTAAGAAATATCATTTAATTTGCTCTCCAAGTCTATGAGGTAGGCAGTTTATCTCCATTTCGCAGATGCGGCAATTGAAGCTCAGAAAGGTTATATAACTTTTTTTCTCACCCAGCCAGTAAGTAGACTCAGGCAGGTCTATCTGATGCCTCAGATGGTATTTTATCTGCTGTGCTATACTGTCTCTTGCAGTATTGATGAATACTGGTGCTCAGCCAAGACCTAGTAGCCTCCAAGGCGACCCATGAATAAGCTTAGGGGTTCTCTGAAGCTCCTTACAAATATATGCAAACTTCTGTGTATATATTCATTTTTCTGGAGAGTTTATAGCGTTCAATAGAAAGCTGTTCCTGTTCTTACAAAACAGTAATTATTTGTAAAGAGAAATCAGATAATTCATGTAAAAGGGTTTCATTCCATTCTCATCCATCTATCCATCCATCCATCCATCCAATAAATATTTACTCAGGGCATTCTTTTTGTCAGGCATTGAACTAAATTGAAAGACAAGCTCTCAATTCGGTAAAAATTTATTTTATAATGAAAAAAATCTTGCTTCCCTTGATAAGCTAATAAATTTGCCTCTGATAATGGCCATTATGTAAATTATGCATTTTATATTCCCTTATACTATGGTGGCCAGAAAGCTGAGAATAAAGGTTCTTATATTCTTATTTTAGCTTTCATTGCTTCTTACTTTTAAATTCCATTTTAAAATCTATATTATTGTTGCTATTTTAAAATCTGTAATCTATTGTCGTTGTTGGCTGCCTCAAACTGTTTATGAAATAAGCTGAGAAAACCACCCCCATAATTATTTTTAGAAAGGCAAAACAGGCACAATCAAGTTTTAATTGTTTCACCCCTTGTTGTACGACTCAAGATAAGCTTCAGGAATTCTCAACGATAACACTACCTTTCATTTATCTAGTGGAATTTATAATTTTGTGAGTTTTACATAGGTTGTGTATTATTAATTCCATGTACTAGTGATGGAAATGAGGCTCGGAGTTTGCCCAAGGGCTTTTAGGAAATGTCCTTAAACTCTAACTTCATGCCAATCCTCACACCTTTCTTCCAAGAACACACATCAAACATCTCTTTCAGAGTATTTTGTTTGTATTTTAAAACTAAAAAACATAATACAGGCAACATTTTAGACAGTATAGCAGACCTCTTGATTGGCTACCCAAACCTCATTTATTCTTCTTCCTTTTTGACAAAGACTCATTTGTTCATAGTGTCTTTGTGGCCATATTGAAATGTCCAGCTTCGTGGATTCCCTTGCAGTTACGTGTGGCCATATGACCTATTCTGGCCAATGCAACGTTGGCAGAAATCCTAGGAATAACATTCATTACCAAATAGAAACACAAAAATTTGAGAGGAAAAGGTTTTTGGTCCTTCCTCTTGTTCTGTTTGGAATGTGAGCATGATGAATGGAGGAACAGCAGCAGCCATTTTGCAACTAAGAGGATGAAAGTCTCAAGCTAAGACTAGCAGAGCAGGCAGGGCAAGCCAGCCCAAGTCCCAGTGAGCATTATTGGTCAAACAACCACTCCAGCTGATCACTTCAGGCCTTTCTCTGTGAGGAAAATAAGTCTCTTAGAGCTCTAAACTATATTGGTAAGGTGTTCTGGGCCAAACATGACCTTAACTCTTAAAGCAGGTTAGAGAAAGTAGCAAAATTATTGATGGGAATTTTCTACTCTGATGACCAGGAATTACTTTCCTAGTAGTTGACAAGAGAATTCTTATTTGGGTTTTTTTATTGTCTCGATGTTTACTTTATTTAGCAACATGGCTTAATCCTTTCATGAGTGAAATCGCTGGTTGATTCTAACCCAGACAGCTCAATATAATAAAAGAGATCAAGGCTGAAATGACTCCTGTAAGTATTTTGAGAGTACATTGGGTTCCTTGGGGTCTCTTCAGTTCAATATCTACTTGTCTTCCCAGATTGATTAGCAATTATTTATGGCAAAGATAAAGCAGACAAGTTGTGAGATGAACATTGCTTAAATTAATGACTTTATTATTTTTTATTAAAATCAGAAACATTCATTTACAAAAATTTAGATGAGAGAAAAAATATAAGGAGAAAAGAACAAATCAGCCAAAATCCCACCACCAGGATGACCAGTGTTACTATTTGCTGTAGATCAGTCCAGGTCTGTCTTATACATATGGCCCAATAGGTGGATGGAGAAGAGGTTATGTGTGTGTGTGTTTGTGTGTGGGTGTGAGAGAGATAGAGAGAGAGAGAGAAAGAGAGAGAGAGAGAATCAGCTTATCAATTTTTACTTTTTAAACAAACTTCTAGAATTTTGATTGGGACTGTGTGGAATCTATAGATCAATTTAGGATAATTTATACTTGACAATCCAGAACAATCTTCTGATCCATGGATATAGTTTATCTCTCTACTTATTTAGGACTTCTTTAATTTCTCTCAGCAATATTTTTTAGTTCTCAGTATGTAGATCTTACATGTCTTTTGTCAGATTTATCCCTAAACATTTTTATGATATTGTAGAAGGTGTTTTATTTCAATTTCCAATTATTTGTTGCTAGTATATTGAAATATAATTGATTTTTGTATGTTTACGTTGTATCCTGCAACCTTGCTAAACTTACTTGCTAGGTCTAACAGCCTTTTTATAGATTCCTTGGGATTTTTTACATAGGTGATCATGACATCTTTAAAGAATAAACCAATCACAAAAGGACAGATTTATTTATTTATTTCCAAT
This sequence comes from Avahi laniger, assembly GCA_963575035.1. Taxonomy (NCBI): domain Eukaryota; kingdom Metazoa; phylum Chordata; class Mammalia; order Primates; family Indriidae; genus Avahi; species Avahi laniger. Next base: position 96,985 of record CAUYSK010060705.1, read on the forward strand.
ATGAATGTCTTTTATTTCTTTGTCTTGTCTTATTGCTTTAGGTAGACTCTCTAATACAGTGTTGATTAGGAGTGATCTATCTGAACAGACATTCTTGCCTGATTCCTGACCTTAGGGAAAAAGTATTCCTTATTTCATCATTAAATATGATGTTAATTTTTTAATAAGTTCCCTTTATCAGATTAAGGACAGTTCCTTCTATTCCTATTTTGTGAGTTTCTATCAGGAATGCATGTTGTATTTTGTCAAATGCCTTTTCTATATCCCTTAAGGTTATCATGTGGTTTTTTCTCCTTAATCTGTTAATGTGGTGAATTATATCTATTTGTTTTCAAAGTTCAAACTGATGTTGCATTACTGGAATAACCTCCACTTGGTAACAATGTATTATCTTTTCCATATGTAATTGGATTTAATTTGGAGTTTTTGTGTCCATATTCAGGAGGATATCGGTCTGTAGAGAATATTAACAATCCCATTTTATTGTGAAGAAAATTGGGACTCAGAATGATTAATAAACGTATTCTATGACATGAACAGCTAAATTTCAAGACCCAGGATTTGAACTAGGGTCTATCTATTTTGAAAAATTTCATGCTTTCTGTAGCAACCTACTGTTTCTCAACTGAAAAGATGCAAATTTATGGGGAAATAAAAACCAAATATCAATGTCTTGCAGGGAAAATCAGATTGTTTTCCTGTGATGTCATACCACAACAATCAACAGAAGACTCTGTGACCAAACATGTGGGGGTTTTCCCCCCAAACACTGAGCAAGTAATCAGTTCTGCAGCGGACACAAGCTGGGTGTCCTCTAATTCAATTCCGACACTATCTACCTGGAGAGAACGTCAGATCCCTCAGGTTGAGGGCTCAGTCCCACAAGACTGCCGCCCACATCTGATGCCAGTTGCAAGCCCCAGATTGTTTTACTTGTGCTTCTGACCAGTTGGCTATAAATTGGGGCTCCTATGACCCCTCCTTGGGTTTGATTAATTTGCTAGAGTGGCTCACAGAACTCAGAGAAACACTTTACTGGTTTATTCTAAAGGATATTTAAAAGGATACAGATGAAGAGATGCACAGGTATGGGGGAAGGGGCGCGGAGCTTCCGCCCCCTTCCTGGGCTACCACTCCTGAGGAACCTCCATGAGTTCAGCTATCCAGGAGCTGTCTGAAAGCTCTCAAACCAAGCCCTTCTGGGTTTCTATGGAAGCTTCATTATGTAACATGGTTGATCAAACCATTGTCCATTGGTGACCAACTTAATCTTCAGCCCCTCTGTTGATCGCATCCCATGGTGCCATTTTCTGTGTTCCTCTGTCCTTTGTTTTGTATTCCTACCAAGTCCTGTGTCAGTGTCTCTCCAGTCTTTTCTTCTTGTATTTCTGGATATTTTCTAAACTGTGTCACCTCTTCTTTCAAACATTCTTTTCTCCAATCACCTTATTTCTGAGATTTTTTTTTCCTAATTCTGAGGTGTGTTGCTCTTTCATAGCTTCTATCGCTTAAAAAATTTTCTTTAACTTGTTTTGGAATATCTAAAATATGTTGTGGGCATTCCTTTCAGGCATGCTTCATTGTTTGTATGAATTTTATTCTACTCTTTCTTTTCTTTTTTCCTCCCTTCTTAAAATAACTTTTTATGGGTTTTCGCCACAGTGCTTTTCTATTTATTGTCTAAATGCAATGAATTTTCCTATACTTTTAGGAATGAAGGGTGTTCTGGGGCAACCTTTCTAGTTCAAAGGCTCTAGAGCTCCCTCTCCTGTTGCTTTCGCAAGGAAACAAAAACGTCCACACTTTTTGAGAGCTGCCTCCTCTGCTCCACCTCCCAACCCTCATCTATCTGGGTCCTCTTTCCTTGCCTCTGTCGTTCTGCCCAGATATTTCTTAGCACAAGGCTTTGATTGGAAGGGACTCTGTTCACTTTGGGAGGGTAGAGGCCCACACCACTCTGACACCTGTGGACCTTATCATGTCCTGGTTCCCTTGCCCTTAACCATGCGTTGTGCTTGCAGACCCTGTCCTGGTTTTGGCTGCTGTCCTCAGATTGTCTTACTGTGCCCTTCAGTGAATACCCCCGGCGATTGTGTGTTGTGTGATTCCCCAGTTCTCAACAGGTTCAGAACCACAGTTTTCATCACTTCTCCTCTTTCAGCACCGATGCTGCTACCGCAGTTCTTGATCTGTGCATGCTTTGTCCAGACCTGTTCGTATGCGGTGTCTGGGAGGAGTACTCATCACCAGTTCTGCTGTAGATATTGTCCATGGCTCTTTGGGCTTTGTGATTCTGGTTGCTCTTTTTATTTTATGTGGAGATTTGGGAAGATTCTAAAACTGCCTAGCCATTTCTTATTCCCTTTTTACTTCCTCTCGGTACCCAGTGCTATGGTTTGACTGTTTGTGTCCCTCCTAAATTCATTTTAAAACTTAATCCTCAATGCAAAAATATTAAGAGATAGGACCTTTAGGAGGTGATTAGGTTATGAGTGCTCCACTCTCATGGATGAGATCAGTGCCCTTAGAAAAGGGTTTGAAGGAATCTGTTAGTCCTTTTTTGCTCTTCCACCATGATAACAGCAGCAAGGTGCCATCTGTGAAGCAGAGCTTGAGCTTTTACCAGACACCAGATCTGTTGGTGTCTTGATTTTGGACTTTCCAGCCTCCAGAATGGTGAGAAATAAATTTCTATTATTTGTAAATTACCTGGTCTAAGATATTTTGTTACAGCAGCCCAAACAGACTGAGACACCCAGTATGATATCCCAAGGGAGTAGATGAGTGATCGGTTTGAATTGATTAGAAGTTTAACTCAATGAAATGTCCCAGTCTGGGGCCAGGTTTTCTCACAGGCCCTCAGAGCCATGCCCGTTACTTCATTTGGTGCTTTGGGGAAATAAAATGGGGAAAGAAAAAGTAGACAGAAAGAATGCCAAGGGCCACTGGCCATTAGCTACTGGGTTGGGCATAGGTCTTAGAACCTGCCTCAAGGCCAAATTGTTAAGTTCTGCCTCTAACTCTCCCTTCCCCTACTGGAGCCAGGTTCTCAAGAGGAGAAAAAACTCACCCAGGAAGTGAAGAGAAACAGTGCTAAAACCAAAAATTCTAGCAAACTGCCTGGGAACTCCCCAGTATAAAGCATCCCCGGATTTGCATTTGACTCCAGCTTTGTATTGTTGGGGGAGAATCACACTGCTTGCCCCTCCCCCCTCCCCACCTCTGTCTGGGCTCTGTTTTCTTGAGCTTCCTGGGTGGTGCAGGGTTGTGATGTCTTGAATACCAAGAGTGAGGCTGAACATATGTGAACCTTTCCTAATCCTGCTAATCTTTCTTCAAAAACCTTTCTCAAAGTGTAGGCAACATCCAGATTGTAAAAAGAGAGCGTGAGCCAGCCCCAGCATTTTAATGACAAATAATCTTTGTCCGAGGGGGAGGGGGTGGCTACGTCAGCTGGAGATGGAGCTGGAGCCCTGCAGCAGGTAGAAATCACTGCCTATCACCTCATGTAAGCGCCACCATTGGGGCAGAGGAGCTCTGAATGCAGGGAGAAATAGACTTTGCTTTTAAACTGGAGACTTAGCCCCCATCATGGCTATTGGGCAGTAACTTGTTGTGACACAGAACTACCAGCCACACAATGGTAACAGGAGCCTTGCAAGGCCTTTGACGTTGATTAGAGAAACTGAATAGATGCTACTTGTGACTTAAAAAAATCTGTTTGGATGTGGGCATGAGTTAAGACTCCTCCCTGTCCCTTTCCTCTCTCCCCACCACCCTACAAATAGTGACCTGCTCTCTACAGCTGGACAAAAGTCTCCCTAGAGGGATCAGATACCAATTGGTCCTTGGATTTTACCAAACTGAAGGGAGGTGACATTGTAGATTCATTGACAGAGTAGAATCATAAAGATTTACTAGAACTATTTGAAAAAAAAAAGGAAAAGGATTTGAGGGCCAGCTGAAGCAATTCATCATTCATGGCTCTAAAACTGAAACTCAATCGTGCCCTGAGAGATAGCAACTCACAGAAATCAGCCTTGTCAAGAGGCAGACATCCAGGGCTGGAGGAATGAAACTCTAGTCTGGTAGAGATGGGTTTGCCTGATGTGCAGTTTTGATGAATCCTCTTTTCCCATAGGCTCCAAATCCTGGCACGTGAACCCCAGGGGGCAAAGATGCAGCTGCGGCACCCTGCCCACGGGGGCATCCTGCAGGTGTGAGCCGACAGCAGAGAAGCCCCTTTGGAGGTTTGCCCTTCAAAGTGCTGGAGGAGTTTTCCAGTGAACCGTGTTCATGCCTGTAGTCCCAGCTACTTGGGAGGCTGAGGCAAGAGGATCCCTTGAGCCCAGGAGTTGCAGTGAGCTATGATGACGCCTCTGCACTCTAGCTGGGGCAACAGAGAGAGACTCCGTTTCAAAAAAAAAAAAAAAAGTTCTAACTACTGCCCTGCAATCCTTCATTTCTCACCTGGAGGGGCTGAGGGCAGATCTTATAAAAGATATATTATAAACAAAGCTGCTATTTTGAGTAGCTGTAGATTCACGTTAGGTTTTGTGTATCCTTGTCCATGACTATGGTTGTCATACTCTCTAGCTAAATATATACAGATAGATAGATGCACAGATAGATAGATATAGACATAGATCATATTATATAATATGTATTAAACTTCTAAATATAGTTTATATATATAGTTTTACATATATAAATATAAAGGGAAGGGCTGCCTTAAATAATGTAATATTTATGTATAAAATTAAGGCAACTCCTCCCTATTGTTTAATCACGTTGGGCCCCCCTTGCACAGGAGATAGATTTTTTTTTTCCAGTTGATATTCTCAGTTTTTACACCTGATGTTGCCCATCTCCAATTTGCAATTGACGTGCTATGTGACCAGAGAAAGGATCACACCTTTCGGGGGAGGCTCTGCCTCCTTTTCTGTAAAGCAGGGGTATCAGCCAGTTGATCTGAATGCGTGTTGATACAGTGGAGCCTTAAAAGCCTTATTCACTAACAAGCTAAACAAGCTGGATTCTTGTATTTCTACCGAGGCTCCTCGTTTCACATTTTGCCAGGAGAAAGAACATCAGTTTCTGTGTCTGCTTAAAATTGCTTGGTCTTAGGCCATTTCTGTGATTTCTAATTTACTCCAGATTAGATGGTGGCCATAACATTGAGTTTTAATTGAGTTTCTTGTGTGATTTCAAGTTCAGCCCCATGTTATAATGTCCAACAGTTAACGCATTGTCAAAAGAGATTAAATTTCGGAGCTTGGAGCCTGGCTTCCAAATCAGGAATGAGAGGACATGCGTTTGGAGGAATGTAGAACAACACAGTGGGAACAAGCAGCCTGAGAGACAGAAATCCTGTCTAACTGCGGCTATTCTCGTCATTAACTCTGGGCTCTTTGAATGATTTATTGACAGCCTGGGGTCTCAACTGTCTCACCAGTAAAATGAGGATTGTGATGTGGACCTTTAAGAGGATCATATGACATCACATATGTAAAAACACTTTATAAAATCCAAAGTAAAATGCAATAGTAAGAAGTCAGTCCCCAGGGGAGGTCATACACACATAGCAATCATTTGCAGTAGAAATGTTCCAAATTGGGAAATCGGCTATATGTATAAAAAGGACTTCTGGATGAATTTGCAATTTCAAAAGATAAAGTACAAACACCTTGAGGGCAAGATATTGTTCTTTTCGTCTTTGTATCCCCAGCATCTAATGCAGCAACTGGATTTAGTATGTGCTTCATAAATATTTGTAGAAAGGAAGAAGGAGGGAAAGAGTGAAAGGCAGAGAAAGAGAGAGAGAAATGGAATAACTTTGATCTCTAATCTCTCTTGCTTTAAATAAACAGATTTTTTTTAATGAATGTAAAAATTCTATAGGAAAAAAACTCTAAATAAATGTTATACTGAATAAAGTCATCCAGATTCAAAACTCTCTTTGTTACTAAACATTATAGATTTTTATAGCTGTGAGTAGTTTACTTAAACTTTCCAGTTTTACTTATTTTATTTTATTTTTTTTTTGTGAGACAGAGTCTCACTCTGTTGCCTGGGCTAGAGTTCCATGGCGTCAGACTAACTCACAGCAACTTCAAACTCCTGGGCTCAGGCGATCCTCCTGCCTCAGCCTCCCGAGTAGCTGGGACTACAGGCATGCGCCACCATGCCTGGCTAATTTTTCCTATACACTTTTAGTTGTCCAGCCAATTTCTTTCTATTTTTAGTAGAGATGGGGTCTCGCTCTTGCTCAGGCTGGTCTCGAACTCCTGAGCTCAAACAATCTGCCCTCCTCAGCCTCCCAGAGTTCTAGGATTACAGGCGTGAGCCACCGTGCCTGGCCAGTTTTACTTATTTTTAAATGTACAAATAATCCTGGAATTGTCCTACATATTTTCAAAAAGTATATTAGAAAGTGTATAAAGTGAAAAGTGGGCATTCCCAAACTCCTCCCCTCAGGGAAATCCTGCTAACAGTTTGATAAATAAAACATCTTTTTATTAGCTTTATAATTACAGTCCATGTTATGTCTGCTTCCAAAAAAGGAGTTGAAGGGCTTATGATGACTATACATATAGTCCGTAAGACAGTTAAAAGAGAAATAAAAAGGGGGAAACAAATAATAATGCTATCCAGGTGAGTATAATTAACATGTGTTGTCATTCATTCATATGTCTATGTTATTTATTCAACTGATTTGCTAAGCTATGTGCTAGGCACTTGGATTACTGTGGTAAACAAAACGGAATTCTAGCCGAAGAACCAAATATCAATCCATATACAATGCTATGGAAGAAAAGAATAGACTGTTCCTAGATAGATTGATGGCTGCAGGGTGAGATTATCCCAAATTGGCTGAGGCACTGTTCGCTGTTTGAGGAAGTTTTCCCATAGGGAGAATATCCGAGCTGAACCCGGAGGACAGATTGGTGTTAGTCAGGTGAAAAGATGTAGGGAATTCTTGATGCGCTGGAGGTGAGAACAAAAAGCCAGCAAGGCTGGAGCCCAGTGGAGTCCTGTGCACAAAGGAAGACCTAAGTTTGGAGAATTAGGGGCCAGATAGTGCTGGATTTGAGGGCCATTGTTATGGGTTGAATTCTGTCTCTTCCCATTCCCCAAAAGATATGTTGGAGTCCTAACTCCAGTACCTCACGATGTGACCTGATCTGGAGACAGGGTCTTTACAGAGGTATTCAGGTTAAAATGAGGTCATTAGGGTAGGCCCTAATCCAATATGATTGGTGTCCTTATTAAAAGGGGACATTTGACACAGAGATAGGCATGTGAGAGAGAATGCCATGTGGAGAGACACAGGGAGAAGAGAAGCCAAGGAGAGGCCGGGAACTTACCCGCCTCTCACAGCCCTCAGGAGGAATCAATCCTACAGACATCTTGATTTCAGACTCTGGCCTCCAGACTGTGAGACAGTAAATAGAAATTTTTTAAAGTCACCCAATGTGTGGTAATTTGTTACGGCTGGCCTAGCAAACTAATACAGCCTTGTGTTATGTTTGTGTATTCCTTTAAAGTATTTATGTTTTCCTGTAAGGCCAATGAGACACAATCAGTGAGTTTTAAATGGGGAGTGACATAATTTAATTAATGTCACAAAATAAAGGTCACATTAGCTACTGGATGGAGAATGAACTGGTAAAGGCTGGAGTGGACTTTTTTTTCCTGACCCTTCTAGAGAAGAAAAAAATAATGCCTTTTCCTCACCCATCCCAAGGGTAAGGCTGACACCACTATAACAAAAACCAGATGAACAAGGGAAAAGCATGACAAATTTATTTAACTAAAGTTTTATGTGATATGGGAGGCTTCAGAAATGAAGACTCAAAGACTCAGGAAAAACTATATTTTGTGAAAGATTTTTGTATTAATAAAATCAAGGGAAACAGGGGTTGCCTTGCTCTGTCATTTGGTCCTTTCTAAATATGTGTTAATTTTGTTCTACTCTCTATGATTTCTAAGTTAATTATTTGTCTAGTTGTTTTATTATCTTCTGATGATGTTTCAGTTCAAATAGTGGTATATTTCACTCTACATTTTTCTTATATTTACTCTGGTTTCCTTTTATGCATCTTGTTATTATGTTGTTTGGCACATATAAATGAAATACTCTTAGGTTTCCAATGTTGAATGTACCTTGACTGTTATTTAGTGTTCTTGAAAAATACTTTACCTGACTCCATTGTAGTAATTGCTGCAACATGTTGTATGTGGATTAAACCATCTCCTGTGTTATTCCTAATCAACAGCATTGAATTGAAATCAGGGGCAGTCAGAGAAGAATTTCAGAACACAAGGAAGGATATGGTTGAGTTTCCCAGAAGGGCTGTCTTCCAAATGGCACTCTGAAAGGTAGTTTTATCCTCTTCAAAAACACAACACTTTCTCCAGGGAGGGGGACAAGTGTGCCAAGAAAGTTTCTTTTGTTTATTTCTATTTTTAGTTGCTGGGCTAATTTTTTCTATTTTTTAATAGAGATGGGGTCTCACTCTTGCTCAGGCTGGTCTTGAACTCCTGAACTCAAGGGATCCTCCGTCTTTGGCCTCCCAGAGTGCTAGGATTACAGACATGAGACACCACGCTCGGCCTGTGCCAAGAAAGCTGATGGTAAAATCAACCTTATAGGATGTTCTTAGAGCGCATATCAGCAAATCACTCGGCATCTAAAAGCCTTACAGTAAATAGCAGGTTTGCAACAATTGTTATCCCCAACTGACAGATGAGGAAGCTGAGGCTCAGATCAGACAAACAAAAACTGGAGGATCCAGAATTCAAGTTCATGCATTTTGACCCTTATTCCATAATCCTACAACTGCCCATATGGCCTCTTGGCATGGTCCCATCTCCCCTTTTTTTATAGCAGCTCTTTTGCTCTGCTCTAGATCACAGAGTTAAAGAACTACACAAATTCAGCTGACCGTGAACCAGAGAGGGACACAACTGGCCTCCCAAGAGGGACTTCTGCTGGCTACCTCGGCACAGGCAGGAAGACCCCAAGCACTCCCTGACCTTTTGCCCCTTGCTGCCTTTCAGGTCTCTTGTCAACTAAGTAAACCCTAAAGTCCACAGCAAGGAGGATATAGAATCTAGAAATTTCCATTAACCCTCTACTCCTCCTCCCTCACCTTAATTGTATTTCTGATAGTTGAAAGCCCCTTGGAAATTTAGTGTTTATAATATACATTTTTTTTTGGAAGTATTTTTTTTTAATTTCAAAATATTACCATGGTATAAATGTTTTTGTTCATGTGGATTGCTTTTGTAATGCTTGAGTCAGGGCCATAGTGTGCCCATCACCCAGCAAGTGTTCACTGTGCTCGTTAGGTAGGTTTTCGCCCATCCCCTCTCTGCCTTCGCCCTGGCTTGATTGCCACTGAGTTTTACTTCCCTCTGTGCATGTGTGCTCATCGGTCATTGCCAGTTTAATAGCAAGTATTATACATGTGGTGTTTGTTTTTCCATTCTTTAGATACTTCACTTAGGGTAATGGTCTCCAATTTCATCCAAATTGTTGCAAAAGGCATTAATTCATCCATTTTTATGGCTGAATAGTGTTCCATGGTATATTAAATACATATACGATGTATGCTTTTTAGACATATGGACTGTCAGGCCTGATTTAACTTTAACTCATTTGCCTTGCTCTTTATTGAAGTCCCAATTCACTTACCTCTTTTGAGTGTTTTCTCTTTGCCTTCTGTAACTCTCTGGGGTAATTTTTGCTGTCGTGGAAAACAGCTGATGATTTTTTTCAATTCTTTTAAGACTTTTGTATTAGTCAACTCAGGATGCCATCATTACAGAAATACATTACAGAACTATATTTCTCACAGAGGCTGGAAGTCTCTGGGTGCCAGCACAGTTGGGTTCCCATGAGGGCTCCCTTTGGGTTGCAGATGGCCACCTTCTCACTGGGTCCTCTCATGGCAGAGAGAGAGAGAGAGAGAGAGAGAGAGAAAGAGAACACTTTTAAAAAGACACTAATCCCATTCACGACCTTATCTAAACCTAATCACCTCCCAAAGGCCTCATCTTCAAATGTCATCATATTAGGAATTAGGGTTTCAACATATGAATTTTGGGACACAACTCTGTGTCTTTGCATGACTGTCTTCTTATAAGGACACCAGTCATATTGGCGTAGGGGCCCACCCTGCTCCAATATGACCTCATCTTAAATAATTAGGTCTTCAACAATGGTATTGTCAAATAAGGCTGCATTTTGAGGTACTAGGCGGGAAGGGAGTTAGAACTTCATATCTGCTTCAGCTGAGAGTTAGGCACAGTTCGGTTCATAACTAGTGTATATTCAGATCCTTTGCCTTTTTAAAAATTATTTGTGTTTTTATTATTGATTTGCAATAGGCTTTTAAAAAAACATATTCTAAATATAAAACCCTTATCTGATTTGTCCTTCTACATTTGCTAATAGGCATTCTACCATCAGGAAAAACTTTTTCTTCTTCCTCATTTATTTATATCAGTATGAACTCTTGGACTCCTATTTTAGTCGGTGCACTGTAATTCGATATTCTCATTATTTTCATCCTCAAGTTGTCCTCGCTTTGGCCAGCGGGAGCTTGTGCAAGCTGCGTTCTGTATCCTTTTGATGTGTCTCCATCATTCTTTGAGTATTTCATGCCTTTGTGGCACAACAAGATGGTCCAGGCTCATTTAATACTTTCACTTGTCCCATCCCTGAATCACTCATTCTCCATAGAGCTTTCTCTTCTTTTGGAGAAGGGGTATTTAGAAACCAAAATCCGGCCGGGCACGGTGGCTCACTCCTGTAATCCTAGCACTCTGGGAGGCCGAGGCGGGCAGATTGTTTGAGCTCAGGACTTTGAGACCAGCCTGAGCAAGAGCGAGACTCCATCTCTACTAAAAAAAATAGAAAGAAATTATCTGGACAACTAAAAATACATAGAAAAATTAGCCGGGCATGGTGGCACATGCCTGTAGTCCCACCTAGTCGGGAGGCTGAGGCAGGAGGATCACTTGAGCCCAGGAGTTTGAGGTTGCTGTGAGCTAGGCTAACGCCACAGCACTCACTCTAGCCAGGGCAACAGAACGAGACTCTGTCTCAAAACAAAAAAACAAAAAAACAAAACAAAACAAAAAAAACCAAGATCTGAGTGCTCAGCAGGTTCCTTGTTCCTGAGGGGTCATTGTCTCAGGATAGAGGTAGTAAATATTTGAATGTGTGAGTGTCCACGCAGAGAAACATCTACAACAATTTCACACCTATCTGTATGTGTGTATATGTAATATACAAACATATTATCTTATATGTGCATTTTATATATACATTCATAAAATACTCTAAATATACATTTTTAAAAATTATTAGTGATATTTCCAATTCTAATCCAACACCTTAAGGTTCTTTTTAGCCTTCTCCCTAACGTCTGTGTGAATTCATTCTCTGATGGTGAGAAATCAGCCTCCTGCCATCCTGAGTATATTTGCTTATTCGCTCAATAAAGTAACTTACTTGTTTACTATAACCAGTTTCCAAAGGGCTACTTTCTCTCCCCAGCACCTCCATACCCCACCCGCAATGCGCTGTATCCTGGACACCAGACCTACTGCTTCTGCGGTGCCCACGCTGGAAGGGAAGGGAAGAGGATGGAACAGAAAGGACCCAATATCGCTTCTATAAGGACTCACGTGATAAATTTCATCAGGTTTTTAATGATAGAACAAAGTTGATAGCTTTAGGTTGTTCTGCAGGCCCTTGGGAGCCAAGCTGATTTTCAGTTTGCTGGGCATGACACCCCTCCTGCCATGCTGCCTGCCCAGCAGAGCCCTAGCCATGAATTGAGACTTGACTTACCTATCACTGTTGGCACGGTGCTTTCTCCAAGTTGTCCTCTCCACCCTCGCTTTTGTAAGGCACAAGGAACCAGAAACAAGGTTAAAACACAAACTAGAGGCCAGGCGCGGTGGCTCGCGCCTGTAATCCTAGCACTCTGGGAGGCTGAGGCGGGCAGATTGTTTGAGCTCAGGAGTTCGAAACCAGCCTGAGCAAGAGTGAGACCCTGTCTCTACTAAAAATAGAAAGAAATTAATCGGACAATTAAAAATATATAGAAAAAAGTAGCCGGACATGGTGGCGCATGCCTGCAGTCCCAGCTGCTCGGGAGGCTGAGGCAGGAGGATCGCTTGAGCCCAGGAGTGTGAGGTTGCTGTGAGCTAGGATGACACCACGGCACTCACTCTAGCCTGGGCAACAGAGTGAGACTCTGTCTCAACAACAACAACAAAAAAAAGACAAACTAGAAACTGGCGAAAATACCTGCAACATATGGGACAAAATGATAATGATTTTATTAATTACCTTAATAAGATAACGGGTGGAAGATATGAACAAAACACATGAAAAGATGCTCAACCTTACTTTTAATCAACTGAATGCACTGAAGCAAAATGAGATCTCATTTTTTTCTTTTCAGACTGCCCAAGATGACAAAGAATGATAATGAGATGTGAGGGTTTGCTGGGAATATCATTTCATTTAACCTTTCTGGAGATCAACCTAGCAATATTATTTGTTTTTTGCTCCAATAACTATTTCTTTGGGGTTTAAGCAAAGAAAATAACAAAACAAGTATTAAAAGTACGTATATATAAGGATGTTCATTGCATCCTTGTTTATAATATCAAAAGTTAGAAAAACCTAAATGTCCGTCATTAGAAAATTAGAAAATTAATGCAGTGTCTGAGAAAGCAAAGGTAGATCTTTATGTACTAATATATAAAGCTGCACATATTGATAATAAAAGTATATTTTATTTTATTTATGACCAAAACCACACTTTGTGTGTAATACTATCCGTGCACTGGATGTGTTGTAAGTATATTACAGATTCTAACTCATCTACGCCTCGGTGTGCCCTGTGAGGAGGGGCCTAAAAAGCTCCAGAGCCCATGTTCTTAACAACACACTCTAATGAAAAAGCAGACAGACAGACAGACAGACAAATGTTCTCAAGTACATGATTCCATTCATATGTATGTGAGTTTATTTTGGTAAAATATGCAGGATGAAATGTATGAAGATTTCAACAGTGCTTCTTTCTAGAAGTTGAGATTAGTTTACGTCGATCATGTACTATCAATAAAACAAAATGATTCAGTCAATGGAAAAATAAAATGTACCTCAGGGGAGAGTGAGAGTTACTCAGGCCACCCTCGCTCATCACCTGAGGCTCATCCTTTGGGTGCCCCAATGGAGGCGGGTCTGTGTCGAGATGCACTGGGGCAGCCAGCCCCCTACAATCTGCCGCCACCTCCCTGCCAACCCCTGCTAACCCTGCGCGGTCCCCATGTGTGCTAACTTGGCTTGGCCAAGATGCAGGAAAGACACCGGGAATATGAGACTGTGTGATGGTGACAGCCCGGAACTGGGCGAGTCGGGAGACAGGGCCCTCCCAGCCAGCTGGGTGACTCCAGACATGTCCCTGCATCTCCCTGGGAGTCAGCCCCTTATGGGAAAATGAGTGAGTCCCCAGCATCTTATGGACTCTCGGGGGAAAAACTCACCGGTGAGGCTGCAAGAAACAGCACGTAAATAAAGCGTGGAGTGGTGGCGAACCTGATGCGGGGCAGGTGCTCCAAGAGTTACTGTCATTATTGTTGTCATTCTTACTTCTCGGTGAAATGTACACATGAGGATGAGGAAGGTGGACCGCAGGAGGGATGCAGATCCGGGGTTCGTGCACTTATGAAAATATTCTCTGCTGATAAGTGAAGTGCAACCCCTGGGCGGGCTGAGGCTGAGGATTTGAACTTCCTTGGTGAAATCTCAGCTCCCTCAAGAACTGGCTTCTTAATAAAGTGACCCTTCAAATTCTGGAGCTCACTATCTAGTCACCTTATGATACAGAATCAAGACAAGAAACTGGAAATAAGCAAACAAAAATTAAAGATCTTTCTGTTGTATAAAATGCAAACACTGAAATCCACACCTGTAACAGAAAAAAATCTTTCATTCCTTATAATACTAAATTATTGTTTTAATAACTAATATTTATTGCATATTTACTATACTCCAGCCCCACCCTGAGCACTTGATATGTATCATTTTATTTAATCTTCTCAATAATGTCCTGGAGTTAATATTGTTTCCATTTCCATTTTATAGATAAGGAAACTGAGGCACAGAGAAGTTAAATGATTTGCCCACGATCACAAAGCCACAGAGTTTTGACACTTACTCTTGTTGCACCTAGTTAAGAGGCTTGCTTGTGTGGTTTCACCAGCCCATAGACACAGCAGAGTCGAGTGAAGGCAATATGCCCCGCAAGCAAAAGCGACAGCCAGAGAACACAGACAAGCTGTGAAAAGCAGGCCAGCAAACCTCCCAAACCATCATAGCCGGGTCCCGCAGCGTGGGGGCACAGTCATTGAGAGAAAGAAAAATAGCCCGCTGCCGTATTGTGTTCTGGGGTTTGCAGAGCACTCTCGCACATTCTCTTTCATTTGACCCTGAGTCAATAAAAAAAGTGCAATTCAATTTGGTATCTTCTGTTTAAAACCAATACATCTGAGAAAGAATGATTGATATTTTTTGAAAATTTGTTGCTCTAAAAGAGTGAAAGAAATATCTACTATTCAGAAAATTAGGTAAATAACATAAAATGTCAGGTTACAGGGTACAAGGAGATGCACAAGGAGATGTCATTCCTGGCTGATGGCCTGCATCAATTTGGTATTATATATGTTATTTATAAAGCACACCTCTTCAGACTTTAAAGGATGAGAAACTCAGTTTTAGTAAAATCACCCTCACTCTTTCCTCATTCTTAGCTATGCATGATGGTGGCTCTCTCTTTCTTTCTTTCTCACTCCTTTTCTCCCTTTTTCTGTCTTCCCTTCCTTCTTCCTTCCTCCTTCCTCTCTCACCCCCTTCCCTCCCTCCCTCCATCCGTTCCTTTCCTTCTCTGTTTAAGGCTGGCAACTGGCAGATGGGGAGGCGCAGGGAGAGGTGGGTGGTAAGCCACAAAGGACCTAGGTTAAGTCTCCCGGCAGCTGTGTGAGGTGTGAGGACCTGGCCCCTGCCTCTCCCTGAGGGCACAGCGAGCAGGACCCTCTCAGGCTCTCCAGGCAGCCAGCGGCTGGCTGCTCAGGGCTCCTGCCTCTCTTGGAGTGGGTTCCCAGACCCGGACGCCTCACAGTTCCGTCGGCTGTGGGACTTGGAGGAGGAACATCCCAGCATCCGGTCTCTCCTGGGCTCTGCTCCACAGCTCGGCCATAATTTTTGGGTGGGGGTCCCGGGCCCAGAAGGCACTGCCTGTTTTTGTTTTGTGGTAATTTACAAGGCAGACTGCCCCTGTGGTCACCTTCCCCTCTGCTCAAGTAGGTGAACACAATGTCCCCATCTTGGTTGCCACAGAAAGGGTGCTTTCTCCAAGGGGCCATGAATTGGCCGCGCCTGCGCCCCTGACAGCCGGGCAGGGGGGCTATGATCTGGGGCCCATGAGAGCCATTGACAAAATGGAGTGTGCCATCTCCACAGCGCAAGCGTCTCCCTGACCGTAATACCCTTTTAAGGAGACCTCAAGTGGCCGGCCTTGTCACCGGCTCTCCCGGGCACACCACCACTCGTTTTTCACGCCTGCTGGTATTCTCAGGGAGGAGAGGGCAAGAGAAAGGCGGGACCCGAGAGCATCCCAAGAGATCGTGGCCCTTGTGGCCTATTGTCCTCTGTCTGGAAGACAAAGAAACACCCCAGCCTTTCTCCAGCAAGTCGCTTAAGCTTCATCAATAAATCAGAGTCCAGATAAAGCCATTCAGATGTGGCCGAGGCCTCCCAAAGGCTCCCTGCACAGATCCCCCTTCTGGGATATGTAGCACAGGAGAGATTTTTAGCTGAGCCCATTTTGTTTCATTCTCCCTGCCCTGTGTTCTTTGTCACCTCCCTTCTTTCTGTCCGCTCCGTGTGGAACAGAAGATGCGTTTGTAGGCCTGAATCAGAGGGATTGTTTCCACCATCGGACCGTTCACGCCCGCCCCTCCCCTGTTGTAAAACACAAGCCCAGGCCGGGAACAGCGGCCCCATTGTGCGGCGCCCATGCCACCCAGATTTCACCTCAGCCTCCCCCGAGCCCCTGTTTTGTTTCCAGTCAAAAGAAAGCATTTGCTCAGGGGAGGGGAGGGGTGTTCCTATTGCTTCCACTAACATGGAGGTTAAAGGAAAGATTGATGGGAGAAAGTTCACCTAGAAAACCAGGATACATTTCTGGCCGGCCAAGGCCAGTTGTTTCATTGTCCTGGGGCCATGTTTTTTGTTAATTATCTCTCACTCTCTCCTTTTATCAAGGAGAAAAGTAGCAAAGCAGGCAGAAAGGAACAGGATACGGAGGTCAGGGGTCCCCCTGGGCCACCTAGGTGTTCCATTTGAAATGCTAGGGTGGGTAAGGCCCAGGGTGAGTGCTGCCTGGCTTGGGGTGGAGATAGTGGTGGCCACTGAAATAATAATTTGATCCGTTATTTATGGTGAAACTGCCCGCCCTTCACCCTGGGCTCTGGCCCCTGTACCTTTTCTCCAACTCTCAGGGTCTTTATCTTCTTTCCAGCGCCAACGCCCTGCCCACTGCGCACGCGCGCGCGTACACACACACACACACACACACACACACACATGAACACGCACTTTTTCCTTTTTAATTTTAAGCCCCATGAAACCGTAAGGGCGATCTCAGGAAGAGCAGGGGTAGCTTTGTGGGGGGAACAGCTAGAGAAAGACTAAAAGAGTTGATCCGAACAAGAACATGTTGTCAAGGAAATAAACCTTGGTGAGGGTAGGCATGAGACCACAGCTGCTGGATTTGGCCAGCCTCAGATGCTGGTGGTAATGACAATGACTCTTAGTGGCAGGGCCCCAGCTCCCAACATAAATAGGACTCAGCCTGAAAGGGGAGGAAATGGAACAAAACATTTCCTTGGGTACCACTGGCAGAGAAATAACATCAATTTCAGTTTGGGGAGGAGGGAGCCAGAGAATCTCCCTGTTTCCTCACAGCAGCAAAGGCAAATTCATAACTCGCCAACAAAGTACCTTTGAAATGCAGCTGCACTCCACGAACACACTGCCTTTTTCCACCCAGAGAGACAACCCTGTCTTGACCAGAAAGAAGGGGAAAAAGAAAAAAGCACACACTATTGAAAACCCACAAGAGAGGGTAAAAGCAGGGGGGCGGCTAGGGGCCGGGAGGCAGGGAGGGAGGGGAAATGAGTGGATCTTGGCAGATGCAAATGATAAGCTTTACCTAGTATAATGCAACCTTCTTTGCCTTTCCAAGAGCAGGCCCGTGATGAATGGCCACACAGATTCTCTGGAGAGAGGCTGCACTCGGGCAGCTGGTGGCCAAAGGCAGCCATGTGGTCAGGAAGGAAGGCCGCTGGGCAGGCAGAGGCTGCCAGGTACTCCTTGGAGCTCTTGGACTCCAGCGCCTCTGGGCAGTGAGGCAGCTGCTGCCCCACTGGGAAGAGGGATTCTGGGAATGTCTCCCGCCAGAAGGCCAGAGCCAGGGTCCCAGCAGCCCAGCGATGTGTCTACAAGACAGCACTTTGGGATAAGTGATGACCATAAACTGGGCAAGTCCAGCTTCTACAGTTAAGAAGAAGACTGTAAAAGTATGAATACAAAATTAGGTGTGAACATGAATATTTATTTAAAATGGGAAAAGAAATCACAACAAACTTCAAAAGTTAAAAACTGATAGATATCAACATCACAAAATCCAGAAATACCACGTACATGTATGTGTGTGTGCGTGGATGTGTATTTTTCTTTTCAAACCTTGTTTCTCCTCCACTGGTCACCTATTTCTGACACTGGACACCAAAGGATGTGTCTGTACTGGGATATGATTTCTGGCCCTGCAACCTCCTGTCACCATGCTGGGCACCCCACACGTGGGCAGCAGGGCTATTCCTGGGCGCCATGTCTCTGCCTGGGAGACCAGCTGTAACTTACCTGTGGGGAAGTGACTGCAAACCGCACAAATACATCCCACTAAATTCAACTCACTTCCCAATCCAGCTGCCCCTTAGCCATATCCCAGGCATGCTCTCAGCCACTCCAGCACCACAGACACAGGAAGTGGGAAGGAGAGGAAGTCAGTGTGCCAAGCGTGCAGACAGCAGTCTTAATGGAGTATGCTTAAAACATCTAAGAGATGCAAATTCTACAAAAACGTGATCGTGTGAACAGTTGGTAGGGCCTTTCCCAAGCCTTGGAAGGGACTGTGCAAATGAGGGTTCTTTAAGAATTTTTTTTTGAGACAGAATCTCACTCTGTTACCCGGGCTAGAGTGCCGTGGTGTCAGCCTAGCTCACAGCAACCTCAAACTCCTGGGCTCAAGCGATCCTCCTGCCTCAGGGTTCTTTAAGATTAAGCGTTATCACTGTCACCATAAACCTGGCTCTGCCCACCTGGCTGACTTGGGCAAGGTCAATATCTGCATAGCAGGGTCTTAATTACCTTGACAGTGCACCTCCCCTCCTCCATGGAGCCTTCCCTGCTGATCTCCAGGGGGGAATCCTCTGGCCTTATTAGGGCACTTCTAACCTTCTACATGGCACGCTCCTTCCTGAAGTCCCTGGGACTACAAGACCCTGCGGGACATGGACTGGGTTGTTCCCCTGTGAGTGTCCACAGTAGCAATCAGAGTCACCGGCACAGCATGGGTCTCGATAATTATGTGTGGACAAAACAAGAGAACAAATGAATGACACCATGTAAAACACCAAGGCTAGCTGACTTACACAGAGAAGTTTGTACTTCCATGTGCTGCTTTGGGGTAAGGCAAGAAAGGGATTAGGCATGCAATGTCAGTGTCAGGGAGAAATGATTTGCTGTAACCAGAGTGGTTTCAGTGGTGCTTTCTGAGGTCTAGAAAAGAAATTCCTCATCCCCTAGATGCCCAGAGACTCTGCCCATCCTTAACCCCACACTTACCCGCAGTGCCTGTGAGTCATCGGTTAGGGGGAGTGCTATGTAACAAGGGGATCTGTTGGGTCTATGCCCTGGGCCAGGAATTGCCTAATCAATGATGGGAATAAACTTGGGCCAAACATTTTTGTAGAAGCTCGTATGGTCCACATAACAATCCAAAGGGGTAGACTCTTTTATTAGCACATTACGGACAGGGAAACAAGCAAGGCCTTAGAGAAGTGAAGGTGTCTGTTCAGTGTCACATAGCTACTGGGAGACTGGAGTCGGGATGTGAACCAGGCCTGCAGGAATACACCATTGAGCTCATTGCTTGGCTGAGAAGACAGCACAGAAACACGTGAGTATGCCGCGTACAGTGTGTTCTCCCGGGACAGAGGAAGATAGAGCTGATGCTGCTGGAGAGGGAGAGGGAGGAGACTGGATTTGGGAGCAGAGGCCGTGAGTGGGAAGTTCCCTCACCCAAGGCCAAGACTTTGGGGCTAGATGACCTCCCAGCCCGAACGTGCAAGTCAGATTCACGTTTGTCCCAACACGATTTGGAGAAGAACCACTCGGAAACCCAGCCTTCGTCAGCAAGGTGGCTATCTCTGTATGTCAGGCTGCTACCGTACTTTTCCGGCACTTTGTTTACTATTCAGGGTAACGGGGGGATTGGGGAGGGCTGAGAATGAAAATGTTTTGGGGGCAGCGGAAAGGGAAAGAGACAAAGATGGGGAGAAAGACAGAGAGAGAGAGGAAGGGACAGTGGAAATCAGCAGGTGCCATGCTCTGAACTGGCCACTGACTGTGCTGGATCCTCTCCTTGGAGCTGACCAGCAGCAAGCTGCTTACCAGCCTGCAGGGCCCTTGTCACACACTCAGACTGCAGGGGCCACTGTGGCTAATTGCCATGCCTTTCTCCAGTTCACCCTCTCAGTTACTGGACCTAGCCACCCTTCCTCCAACCCAGTCCTGGCTCTCCTGCAGAGGGACAGCTCCCCGCAGGGCTGAAGGACACCAGCTGGATCCCAGCCTTCCCTCAGGGGGATCCCCATCAATGTTACAGTCCTGCAGGAAGCAAGACTGCAGTGATCACAGCCACAAAGGAGTCAGCAATGTCCCGGTCTAGTCATGGGAACCCAGGTGGATAGCCCCTTGGATTTAAAGGTAAATAAAAATACCACTCCCTTTCTTTTTTGGTGGCTCCTGCCTCATTTCCTTGCTCTTTTTCTTCCCTCCCTGGTGGGTGGTGGTGACAGGAGGCAGGGATGGATCTGAGCTGACATTGTACTTTCTAGTTTGGATTTTTCCATTATCAATATGGAGCCTTAAAATGTGAATCTGCATGTTCTTGTTTCCCAGGCACTCATAGCTACAAACACCAGGTACATGCTCCCTGATATGGTGGGGCTGAGGAGAGAGAGTGTTTTAGGTGTTTTATGTGTTTTGCGCTGAAGTGGAAATACTTCCCAAAGAACAGTGGACGTTTCCATGATACCGAGACATTTTCTCTCCCACTGTATGCTCCAATGGTCCATAAATTTGCCACATTTGACTCAACCCTCCATCCCACGTCCTTTTAATAGTGTGTCTACTCTGTGCATGCTGCTGTGTTACAGAAATCCTAAGGCATATTTTCATATAAAATGTCAAATGGAACTATATTTAAGCTGAGCTGGTCATGAGGAATTAGGTTTTCAGGGATTTTTTTTTTTCATTTCACCATGCCATCTGCAAAGTGCATTGGCAGACAACTTGCCCGTTTCTGTGTTTGCACAGTATTTCCCGAAAACAGAACCAGGCCAAATGCAACATTTGTAAGAGGAACGAGAGACTCTTGCCCCTATTATTTTGCTTTCACTCCTTTATCTTCTCTCTCCCTATTCAAGATAGCTGGAGACATAGAGCAAAACCAGAAAAACAACTGTGCAGTAATTGAACATCTTTGCAAGAGGTCACAGAGAGTCAAATCTCTGCTACACAAAATCGGCAATTTAGGCATTGATAACGTAAGTGAGCATTGGTTTCTCTTAGCCTTATTACTCCCCTGACAAAGTTTAGAGCTGTATTAATACATGAATGTATTCATAAAATGAAAACTAAATTCTCTGACTCTGGCGTGCTGTTGTGATTCTAGTTGGTTCGGAACCAATTTCTTTGTTCTCAGTTTTGAAGCTTAGCACGCTCACAGATACTCAATATACAAAGGCATTTAGCACTACTGCGAAAGCATTTGATCCAGTATGATTTTTTCTGTTTTCTTTTATTTTTCTGTCATGTTCTAAGCATTATTAAGTAATCAGTGAGTTATATAGCTAATAATAATACTCCCATGGGCATATTATCTAATCTCAACTAATTAAGATCGAAGAAAGGAAAATACAGGAAAATCTTATAACTCCATACTGATGAGGCTACGGGGAAAGGAGATATATCATTCTTTGAAAACTGGTACAATGCCTTTTGAGAGCATTTGGCAATCAATGTAGGTCAAAGGTCATAAAAATGTTTGTACTCTTTGACCCCGTAATCTCATTCTTTGGAATTTATTTCAAGGAAGTAACTTAAAAGAAGAAATTGTGTATGCATTGATATATTTATAGCAGTGTTATTTATGAGAGGGAAAAGCTGAAAATAACGGCAGGCTTAGCAATGAGCAATGGACAAACAAATCGTGAAATATCTGTGTAGTGGAATATTACCTGTTTACTAAAAATTATAAAGGTAATATGTATTAAATAATTAGGACTGTGGGAAAAAGCACAACATCATATCTACAGAATTGTCAAAATGATGTTAAAACATTATATATATAAGAGACTTTGAAGACCCAGAAGTGGGAGGGTGAAAAGTGGGTGAGGAATCAAAATCAACCTATCAGGGACAAAGGACACTATTCAGGCGACAGGTGCACTGAAGCCCTGACTTCACCACTGTACATTTCATCCACATAGCTAAAAATCACTTGCACCCTCTAAAGCTATTGAAATAAAAATAAATAAATAAGTTAAAAAATTACATATGCAAATAAAAATCCATAGTGATGATTTCTTATGATGAAGAAATGAAAACAGTTGTTATATAGGATAGGAGAAATCCGGGGAATTTTGTTTAAATGAAAATGCTCATGTTTCCCATTTAACTTTTGTTTACTAACTAAGGATAGTTTTAACTGAGGAGAGAGCCTTTAAGGCATGACCCCAGGGTCAAGCAATTCCATTACTTCATTCATTCATCTCTCTGCTTATCTTTTCTTAATCTTTATGCTTTATCAAGTAATTTGGGTTACTAATTTTAAATTAAATTACTATTTTAATAAAGAGACTCCAATCGGAATAAAATAGGGGATGACCTACGTGTTGAAATAGTTCACCTTGATGTTGAAGGGCCACAAACGCAGGTGAAGTAGGGGGAAGGTCACCCCCCTGCCCGTCCCGCCTCTCCTCTGCCGGGACCATGACACATCCTGTGAGCCCCACCAATGCGACTCCTCGGACTGTGCTCTCTGCACCCAGGAGAGGGGCCGAGGATCTCAGTTTTTGGTACTCCCAAACAAGCTTTCTGGGAGAGCAAGAAGAACCACAGCCACCAAATTAAAAAAAAAAAGAAAAATCAAAATAGTATTTTCTATTCCTTCCCCTGCTTGTAAAATTGGACATCTGTTCAGAGTCTGTGAGTGAATGATAGCTTCTGCTCTCAAAATTAACATCTGAGCCGTCCGCAGAAGACAGGACGGGGCCTTGTACGTTGCAGCGGAGGACACTGGACAGCAGTCTGTCTCAGACAATACCGGGGTTGTGCAGAGAGAAAAGGCATCGTGTGTTGGGGGGATCCTGCGTTTTGCTTCCTTACTGGTTGTCCAGCCTTGTCCTTTTGGCCCTGTGCAAGGAACCATTTGGCTCCCAGGCCCAGGGCCTGTTCTTCAGGGTTTTCATCAACAGCATATTCTGTTTGCCTCACACTGGCTGGTTGGGTCCAGTCCCCAGCTGCTGTGGAGACATCTGCGTGGGTGCCCTCAAAGTGAGGGCAGAGACGTATGAGAGAGAGGGCAAGATGATACTGGGAGCCCCTTGTAACAGTGCGCTCCCAACTAGCCCATCTGCAGAAAAAGCTTACAAAAATTTGCTCCAGTAAGTAGGGCACCCCTCTCCCATTTGGTCACAGGGATTATTTGTATGGACTTTTTAGGGAGCCTCAAATAATACCTTATTATCTGGCTTAATAAAGCAAAAGGGGCTTCATGTTAATTACATTCCTAAATTACACTTACTTCATAGAGTGCCAATATATGTTTTAAAACTAAAAATTTTAGGCAAAAACTATTTTTTGAAGTTTGCACATGTCCCTGCCTTCTTAAACAGAGTTTTATAAACACAGATTCAACTTTTCCTGGTGACTTTTCATTAGAATTTTAAACACACTTGTTCATGCGTGAATAGCCCTGCCTTTTGTTTTATGGAATAGTTTTTCCTTTTCTTTCTTTTTTTTGATTTTTCATCGCCCTCTCTCATTATCAACTGCCCCTTTTTATGGCGGCAGACCTACCTTTTTATATTTCTAGAAGAAAAACTATGCCTTTATTTACTCAAACTCAGCAACGTTTATTGAACCCACAAGTCAAGGACTCAGGCATACTGTGAGCTTTGAACAGGAATTGAACACACGGAAGTTGAATATTTACTTAAACCCTCTGGGTGGATTGGCTGGCAGAGCCTGACCGGACCACATAGCTCGGAACCACGGAGGCCCGTCAGCAGCACTTGCTCAATATCACTAGCCTGACCCACCTCTGGGATGCATGTTTTATTCTGAGTAAAGGAACCACTATGTGATATGTAGTGTGGGTGGCTTGGTACAAGTAAAAGGCAGATATCAGAGAGAGAGAGAGAGAGAGAGACAGCGTGTATGTAAAGAAGTTTTAGAAAGATGATGTATATACGATCAATAAATTGCCGTTGTCTATACAAATATCTGATAGTTTTTCTAGATTCCATCCATACCCTTCCTCTTGCTCCAGTTTGTCATTACATCTTAGGTGGGTACAAGTGGCAATAAGGATATGTTCATATAAACAGACCTAGAAGAATAGATTCTGAGATTAAACAAAGATGCTCATACTCTCCACTTACAGAACCCAGAGAAAGATAATTTTATTATCACAAAATAGAAACAAAAATGAAGGAGAGAGAGGGAAAGGTACCTTTCCTTATTTCCTTCTCTCTTTATATGGATCTCAGATAACGAGCAGCTTCCCAGAAGTGGCCACTTGGGGATGAGTATATCCATTTGAGGACTGGGTCCCCCATTTTTCCCACTTGATTTAATTTTCCTCATCCTTCATTTCCAATTCTAATCTATTGAAAATATCCTTATTTTTTAAAGGACAACAAAAAAAGATAAAAATAAATTTGGGGGTAAAAAATCTCCACCATTTTTCGGAGTTGCAGATCTATTTCGGAAACACGCTCAGTGTTGGGGCATCTGTAGACAGTGTTCATAACTGCCTGAGAACAGCAGATGCTCCTAGTCTTCCGAACTGACAAAGAGTCTCTCCTTGATCCAGCTCTGGTCAGGCTCCTCTGAACTTTCTTCTCAACTGGGCCTTTACTTTTGGGCTTCTAGGTTCATCTCTGCATTGTCCAATTTTAGCAAGAATCATGCTGAATCAGTTTAGCTAAAATCTCCAACCCTGATATCTGATCGCCCTGAGTATCTTGCAGGTGATGTCTGATCACCCTGGCCTGCCTTGTTTTATGGAATAGATTTTCCTTTTCTTTCTTTTTTTCGAATTTTCCACTGCCCTCTCTCATTATCAACTACCCCTTTTTATGGCAGCAGACCTACCTTTTTATATTTTCAGAAGGAAAACTATGCCTTTATTTAACCGAAACTCAGCAATATTTATTGAACCTATTAGGCAAGAATCCTGCTAGGCCAATTAGCCAGAATCTTCTCTTACACCTCATGTTTCCTCTTGGTAATTTTTCATCCACTGACTTCCCACCCTGCTCCTTGACTACAAATTCTCACTTTTCCTTGTGGTATTCAGAGTTGAGCCCAATCTCTCTGCCCTACCTCGAAACCCCACTGCAGTGGTCCCTATACTTACTGTGAGAGTCCCCCTAAATAAAGTCTACCTTATTCTTTTATGAGAGTCATGAATACCTTTTCTTTAACAGAACACAGTTTATTTTGTGACTTAGGCCTGCATCTTTCTGTCTTCCAGCAGTCATATATTTTTTCTAAGTCATACGGGAGATGATTGTGGCTCTGGGGAGAGCGCTAAGCCATGCTAGGGTAGGAAATGCAGTCCCATGCTCTGAAACCCTGTTGCATCTACAGCGTGCAGCTGCCGGACAGCTGTGGAGATCAGAGGTCTGCCAGCCCCTTCCTGGAACATTGGGCTTCCAGGAGGAAGTGAATGGCTTTGAGGCTTCTGTGCCCATCACCAACTTCAAAAGTCCCCATTGATGTCTTGTTGGCATTTAGCTGAGGTTAAACTACTGCTCTGGAGGACAAAAAGTAAGGCCATGAATGTTTAAGCAGAAACAGGATATTTGCATTGTTTCAAAGTATCTTCTCCTCCAAAATATTTAATAATTACCATAGGGAAAGTAGTAAGATTAGGGTGGAGAATCCTCACAGATATCACCTTAACCATGTAGTTAGGGATGACGTGGTGTCCTGAGAAGAACACATAAGTTACCTCATGGTTTCCTTCCCAGGTATGTGGAGTCCTGGTCTAATCATGAGAACCCATCAGACAAGCCCCACCTGAGGGGCATTCTACAAAATAACTGACCAATACTCTTCAAACGTGCTAAGGCCATAAAATCAAGGAAAGACCAAGGAGCTGTCACCAATTAAAGGAGGCCAAGGAGACATGCTAACAGATGCAATGTGGGACCTGGGGTTGAATCCTGGAACAGAAAAAGGACATTAGCGGAAAAACTGGTGACATGAATAAGTTCTGTACTTTATTTAGTGAATAGTATCATGCCAAGGTTAATTCCTGAATTTCAACGAATGCTCTGTGGTATGTCAGATGTCAGCGGAGGAGGAGCAGGGTGACAGGTGACAGGTACACAGAAACTCTTTGTACTATTTTTGTAACTCTTCTCTAAGGACAAAATTACTCGAATAAAAAAAAAAAGCGTTGCTGTGACTCCGTGACTCAAAATGGCCAAGTGCAACTGGCAACGTCTATCAGTGTTTTTAGGAGCAAGTGAACAAAATCACGCGGCACTGTAAGAAGGAAAATCACCTCTTTTAGGAAGGAGCTGGCAAGAAGTCTTAACGAATATTAGGCAGGCTTAGAGCTCTCAATGTGGAAGAGAACAATAAACTATCCAGAACGCTAAGAAGATTATCAATGGTTTTTATTCCTCCATCCTGTTTACATCTCCCTTCTCATTAGAAGTTATCAAGACGTGCAGATTGAAACCGGAGTCAGTCTTAATTTACTATTCCCGTTTTGTTTATCGGTCTGTAAAACTTCCAAAAGCTTGGCTTTACCTTGAATTCAATAGCAGGAACCAAACCGAAGTAATCAAATCAAGCTACTGTTATTATGTAAAGCTATTTTCTGGACCCCTGCTTTGAGTAAATGATTCCTATTAACATGCAGATTTGCTGGGGATTACCAGAAAGTCTCTCAAAATAATCATCAGAAGATGTCTTTCTAAAGAATACTTTTCTCTCTGACTTGGACCAGGATTCAGTCCATAAATCTCTCCCTTCTGCTCAGGGACAATTCAGGACAACTCCGTGAATAGGATGGGAAAATGGGGACTTCTTATTCACAGAGTTGAACAAAACTGAAAATACAGACCCCAGTTTCCTCCCCTTCATTCTGCCGATTTTAACGTTGCGTCGCAACCAGTCTTAAGGACAAAATTCAGGGGGGTAGGAATATCAGCTCTATGTGGCTGTGGAGAGAAGGCTGGGGTAAGGTATGGATTCTTTGTCAAATGTTTTATTTAACTGCACTAAGTATTTAATTTGACATAATGGATGGAGTGAGAGGTAGGGCTGGGGGAATCACAGCTCTCTTGCTATTAGATGGTGGTGAGTTTCTTAAACTCGAAGCCTTTCTCTCTACTGTCTTCGATGTACAAAAAGGACAATAGTTATACCTAATCTTTAGAGCTGTTATCAGGATTAAATTAGCAGCAAATACAGGCGCGGTGGTTTACACCTATAATCACAGCATTTTTGGAGGTCGAGGCAGAAGGATCACCTGTGCCCAGGAGTTCAAGATCAGCTTGGGCAACATAGCAAGGCCCCAGCTCTCTCAAAAAAAATTAGCCGGGCACAGTGGTGCGTCTGAAGTCCCAGCTACTCGGGAGGCTGAGACAGGAGGATTGCGTGAGCCCAGGAGTTTGAGGCTGCAGTGAGCTGTGATTGTGCCACTGCACTCCAGCCTGGCAACAGAGTGAGATGTCCCCCCCAAAAATTGCTAATTCATTGAAGGATAGCTATTGAGCTATTGGAAATATTAAAAGCTAGGAATTTTCCTGTCTTATTTAAAAAGTATACATGTATGTACATGTTTATATGTTACTTCCTGATATATGTACAGTGTTCCCTTTGTATCTGTGGGGGAATTAGTTCCAGGACCAGCCTAGGATACCAAAAGTCCCTTATATAAAATGGCATAGTATTTGCATTTAACCTATGCACATCTTCTTGCATATTTTATTTATTATTTATTTACTTATTTATTTGTGACAAAGTCTCATTCTGTCACCTAAGCTAGAGTGCCATGTAGCTGACAGCAACCTCAAACTCCTGGGCTCAAGCGATCCTCCTGCCTCAGCCTCCCGCGTAGCTGGGACTACAGGCACACACCACGATGCCCCGCTACTTTTTCAATTTTTAGTAGAGATGGGTCTCGCTCTTGCTCAGGCTGGTCTAGAACTCCTGAGCTCAAGCAATCCTCCCACCTCAGCCTCCCAGAGTGCTAGGATTACAGGTGTGAGCCACCTCACCCGGCCTTCCTGCATACTTTAAATCATCTTGAGATTATTTATAATACCTAATACAATGCTTATGCATGGATTCAGCGTAGTTCTCTGAGGGCAGTGAATTCAAGTATTGCTTTTTGGAACTTTGTGGAATGTTTTTTCGAGAGTTTTCAATTCTGGATTGGTTGAATCCACAGATGAGGGAATCCACAGATGCATAACCTACAGATCAGAGGGCCAACTAGATATATAAGATATATATATTATACATATACAAAATCTTCCATATACTTATTTATAATGGTGAAAAAGTAAAAGCCATCTCCACATTCATCAATAGTGAAATGATTAAATGATGATCCATCCACTCAGTGAAATATTATGCACCCATTAAAATATTAATGATTACTCTAAAGACTGTAGTAACCTATGGCAATGTTTAAGAAAAAAGTAAATGCACAAACTTTTATGCACATTATAACTGTAAATATAAATGCAGACGGACAAATAACTGAGAGAGAATACAGAGACATGAAAATAGCTATGCTTAGGTCCCGAGGGAGCTGTGTGCGCATGCGCACTGTCAACCCGGTAACTGACGCTCCGAGTCTAGCACGGGAGCCAGCAAGAACCGAGTTCCCAGGCCACGTATTTGATTCCAAGTCACACCCACCCCAATTCCCCGGACCTTTTACATATTTGGTTTCCATACTTAACAACACTATCATAAATATTTCGGCTGATTGTATTTACAGACTTCACGACGGGCAAACTCTGGCATTGATCTATTTCAAATGGTAAGTTGTAAAATTAAATACAAAACACATAAACAAGATGCAATATTGTGCATTTTATTTCCATAGCTATTAACTATAACTGGTGTTTAACCATTCTCCCTGACTTCTGGTTTCTATCCTGCATTCCCCAATGAACGTATGTGCTGTAGATTTTGAAGTGAGGTGCAGATGCGAATTAAAATGGGCTGCATTTTTTAAGTGTATGTGTTATCACACAAACGAGCAACCAAGTGAACTGATTCTTTGGTAAGCAACTTCAGCTTTAAAAATAACTTTAAAGGCCGGATACGGTGGCTCATGCCTGTAATCCTAGCACTCTGGGAGGCTGAGGTGGGAGGATTGCTTGACCTCAGGAGTTCGAGACCAGCCTGAGCAAGAGCGAGACCTGTCTGTATCAAAAACTGAAAAATTAGCCGGACACTGTGGTGTGTGCCTGTAGTCCCAGAAAATCCGGAGGCTGAGGCAGGAGGATCGCTTGAGCCCAGGAGTTTGAGGTTGGTGTGAGCTAGGCTGATACCATGGCAATGTACTCAGGGCAACGGACTCTGTCCTCCTCACCCCCAAAATTGAATAATATGAAACTATCAAAGTATATTTTAAATAAATAAATAAAAATATCCTTAAAAAAGCAATAAAACATTGCTTAGGCAAAGTCAAGGTGGAAGCAAGAAGGAGTTTGTAGAATATGAAGATTCTTCTTAACTTTGCCAAAGTTCTAACCACATGTATGAGAAAGTTGCACGTCTCCCTGCCCCCACCCCCAACAGCAGCAATAGGGTTTGTCTAAGGAAAATCACTGCTTCCCAGACTTGTGATTGAAAAGCTGTGCTAATCCTGAGCACGCCTCTGCTGTTTATTTATACCCCTGCTCACAGAGCACACCAGAGCCAAAGGCTCAGGGACATTCCTGAGCCCCTGGGGAAGAGGCTGTTGACTTATTTTCCTTTAACTCTGCCGGTCCCAGCCTCTCCCAAGGCGATGGTGAGCCAATTTGATGTGAGACCCTGCCCCTCCACCCCTCCCCCAAATTCAAGCATTGTTTCCATGGCCTATGGGGGTAATTTGCACTTTCTGCATTTTTAAAAAAATTTTTAGCAGATCCTGGGAAAGAAAGAGAAGGAAGAAGCAGCCCACTAGATTATGAAGTCTTCCAGGGGAGAACCAAATTCCAGCCGCCTCTGTGTCTAGCACAGCACCTGGTTGGAAGCAATGATAATAAAAACAACTAATATTTGACCTCTTTATGCACATCAACTCATTTAATACTTAAGGAAACCCTATAAGCAGACACTATTATTACTATTATTATAGAATGAAAGGAATTGAGGCTCAGAGAGGTAAGTAACTTGCCCAAAGACACACAGCCAGCAATAGAATTCAGGTCTCTATGCCAAATCTCACGCACTTAACCACTGTGGTACACTGCTTCAGAACACATCACAGGTGCTCAACAGATGTGGGGATGTGGGCTACACAAATAAAAGAATGCATGGAAAGCTCTGCAGCAATATGTTGGCATTATAGGAATGCTTCCAGCCTGTGCTGTGAAAGACACTCAGACATATTTTCCCATTCTACATCTATACTTTTTTCTTCACCAGAACTGCTCTTAAGCCTTTCAGGTCCAGAGCCCAGATTTTCCCACAGAGACACTTACCTTTAGGACCGACACTGCACAGGGAAGATGTGCAGCGTCCCCTTGGAGCATGCCGCGTGCAGTGCACCTGTTACTTCCTTGTCTGGGTTACTAGGAGCAATCTTGGTATTCTAGGGTATTACTTGGAAAAAGATCTCATCTGCGAGTTTTAGAAAGACAAGACTGCCCCTGACGCAGAATCTATAGGCAGATGATGTTCTCAAAGTCTGGGTGCAGTTCCTTTGGAGTGAGAACTTCCCCGGTGATCTCAAAACCTCAAGTTCCAGTGAAGAAAACAGAATGATACACTTACATGCTGATGTCAACTCAAAGCCAAGAACCAAATAGCAATTAGATTGCTACTAGATGCATATGAAAGTATTAAAACCGGAGAAGAAGGATATCAATGAACAGGTGACAGCCCCAGGAAGGAATGGGGAGAGGCAGAGGGCAGAGAGTGGTGATAAAGGGATCTTTCTTTAAAAAGAAATACTGAAAAGAAATATGAAAATATGTTAACAGCTATCAGTTCTGGATATCATGTTATTCTGTATACTTTTCTATGATTTTAAAATTTTCAAAATAAAAAACAAAGACACAGTGAACAGATTTACATAATTTCTCTGAGTGAGAAGAGGCTACAGGGCAGTTTCTAGCAGCTGATGCTGTACAACAGCCCAGGAGGTTCCCTGTGAGCAGTGAGCTCTCGTCAATATCCTCACGGTGATGACGCACGGATGTATAGTCACTGGAGAGGGAAACCCTAGATTTGGAGGGAGGTTGATTGCAGAACACAGTTTGTCAACCTTTTTTGGCTAGAGTAAAAAGTAAATGTTACATTATGACCCTGCAGGCGCGCGCGCACACACACACACACACACACACACAAATACCCCCATATTTACACAGACACTCCTGAAATAAATCAAATGTCACCAAACTCACCCTAGCTATCTAGGATGCAGTCTGCTATTTCTGTCTTTTTCAAATGCTGGTGCAGGCCCACTAAATTGATTTCATGGTCTATAAATGGTTAGTGCCCTCAGTCAGAAAAGCACTGGATGGATGATCTTTAAGGCCCTGGAGGTCAAATGTTTGTGTCTCCTTTCAGACTGTTTTTCTCTCCTTTCTCCTCTTTGTGAAGAGGAGAAGTTGATCATTCTTCAGGTTCCTGGTCAAATCACCTATCTTCCAAAAACCTTCCCCATTGCTCTAAGGCAAAATTAATTTTTTTCTCTCTTAGTTTCCCATTCATTCTATGTTCTGTATAGCATTTTTTCACAGTTCTTTGTTCATCCAAGTGTTTTTTGAGCATTTATTATGTGCCAGGCACTGTGCTTGACACTGAGACTATAGCAGTGAATGAAATGAACAAATCTTTACATTAATGGAACTTGCACAAACAAGACCAGGAAGAGACACACAGCAAAGCAGTAATTATGTAGCTCTGTCAGTGGAGATTTGGTGCAAGTGGGCTCCAGCCACCGCACTCCTCTAGCCCTCCAGAGTGAAGCATGTGCCCAGATACACTTAGCTGCCTGTCACCTCCCTCTTAAATACAAACCACCTGCCAAAATCACACTGGAGGACAGTTTCAACAGGAAAGATAACGACAAAACCAACCAAACAAAAATGAGCCCAGAGGAAACAGAGACAATTCAGTAAACATTTCAACAAGTGAACATTTTTTAAAGAACTATAACCTTTTCAGAAACATAAAAGAAGATACCAGTCTGTGAAATAAGAACAGGAAGATATAAAAATGGATCAGTCAGGGAACAAGAATTCTTGAAAATTAAGATAAAATAGCTATACTC
Organism: Avahi laniger; assembly: GCA_963575035.1. Taxonomy (NCBI): domain Eukaryota; kingdom Metazoa; phylum Chordata; class Mammalia; order Primates; family Indriidae; genus Avahi; species Avahi laniger. The sequence goes on from CAUYSK010060705.1 coordinate 129,174, forward strand.
AAAAGGATAAAAGACGTTCTATAAAAAAGACATCTGCACTACAATGTTTATAGCAGCACGGTTCACAATTGCAAAGATGTGGAAACAACCCAAGTTCCCATCAATTCATGAGTGGATTAATAAAATGTGGTATATGTATACCATGGAGTTCTATTCAGTCACAGAAAACAATGGTGATCTAGCACCTCTTGTATTATCCTGGATAGAGCTGGAACCCATTCTACTAAATGAAGTATTCCAAGAATGGAAAACCCAACACCACATATACTCGCCATCAAATTGGTTTTAACTGATCAACACCTAAGTGCACATACAGTAATAACATTCATCGGGTGTCGGGCAGAAGGGAGGGGGAGGAGGGGGTGGGTACATTCACACCTAATGGGTGCAGTGCGCACCGTCTGGGGGATGGACACTCTTGAAGCTCTGACTCAGGCGGGGCAAGGGCAATATACGTAATCTAAACATTTGTACCCCCATAACATGCTGAAATAAAAAAGAAAAAATAAAATAAAATAGCAAAATTAAAAAAACCTTTTAATAATGGTCTTGGGAAATATAATCCAGGAAATCTCCCAGAAATATATCGTCTAGAAATGTGGAGGTAAATTTCAGAAAAAATAAAATAGAATAGTTGAAATCTGTTGCTTCAAGGGTGTGGAAGTAAGATTCCAGAGGAAAGTGGACAGACGATTGTGTTAATTTGTTACAATGCCCAGAAATACTATTTGGTTTTCAAATGATGGAAAATTTATTTTGATAAAAATAAATTATTTTTAAAGTGCTGACGATATTTGTTAAGATTCTAGAAATGTATGGCCAGACATTTTAATATGTCCTAAGCTATACATACATTTATTGATATGTTTTAGGGACATAGTATAAACAAATGACTTTGAATATTAAAATTTTTAATTTAATCCAGGCTAGTGGGGGCATGGTACAAAATTTATTGAATTTTCCTAAAAGACAAGATGTGGTCTAATTAGGTTGGCTCAGAGGTGAGGGGGTAGCTGGTGTCCTCTGTGTCCCCAGGATTGCATGTCCTTGGACAATTGTCAGAAAGCTTTTCAGGACTCTAAGCTTTTATTTCCGTACTGACCTTTTCGGATTCCTGCATTGTTTTCCGTGGGGCTAGGCAAGCCCTTGCCCAGCCAGGTTTTTCACCACAAATCTCCTTTAAGAGGCAGAAAGATTATATAGCAAAAATATTTCACACCATAAATAAGGAAATGGCTTGGGGAAACTCCTGAATTCCAATTAACAGGAGGGGGAAAGAATAACATTTGGATTTCTTCATCTGAAATCAGAAAAGGGAACGGGGCCAGCAGGAGGGGGAACCCCACACACAGAGAGAAGGAAAAGAATAGGATGATTTAGAGTCCTTGGTGCCCCACACGACTTCCATTTCTTCTCCTGGTGCAGGGAGAGGCTTGGAAGCGTTGGTCTCCCCCTTGTCTCGCAGCCCAAGAATTCTGCACCCACTTGTAGGACAGTCGGCTGGTCTGGGTGGCTCCTGATTTGCATCTTGGCCTCACTTGTGCGGATGGAAATCCGCTCCCTGCAGTTCCAGAAGGCAGAAGGCTGCTTAGAGAAATTGTCTGTCCTCTCCAAAACAGGCCAGAGAATAATGCATCTTGTAAGGCTGTAGGAAAACATCTTGTGTCCTGACAGTGCTTCAGAAGCCTTTTAAATACACCTGGGCTCTCCCGCATTTCCTGACAGGTGCACAGGCTTCTGGAAAGTTCCTATAGATACACTGTTCCATGGGAATCCCCGTCCTCCACTCTGCATGCACCTAGGAGACAATATTAACAGGTGCTGGCGAAGACACTCAATGATACAAAACTCAGCTATAATAATTAGAGTAACAACAACAAGAGCTAATTCTTACAGAGCGCTAAGCATGTGTCCAGCTTGGTCCTAGGTGACGTAAGCTGAGGTCCTCCATGCCCCAGTCTCTTTGGGATAAACTAAGATTTCACTTTGGAAAAGAGACACAGTAGCTTTTGGTGAGTAGCGTGTCGACTTGCTGAATTGGTCAGATTCCTGTAAAGATAAAACACTGGCTTCTCTTCCCGCTCCCACAATTCCACACAAAAGTAGCTCTTAAAACCTCATGTGAAATTATCCAGGAATTCACCTTCCTGCAGGAAGACGGAAAGTCAGCTTGCTCGGATCTCCTTTCCTGCCTGGTAGAAATTGACCTGAATAAAACCACTTTGGTGAAACTTTACACTGCTGGAGTATTTTGCCCCGAACTGCTACATCACGAGTGCCTTATACTCAACACCAAATGCTCCTTGGAAACGGGGCACGTGAGGAGGGACCTGGCAAATGGCTGACTACACAAAATGTTCACTGCTTTGCCTTCCTCCTTCCGGCTGACCGTGTTACCTCTTGTACATGGGGGAGGGCAGGAATAGGAAGGAGAAGTCAAGTTCTCTTAGTTAACAACTCTGATAAAAGAGTAAGGAAGAAAGGATAATGGTGACAATTGGCTTGGGGGTTTTCTGTGGCTTTAAATTACCCAAGCCTCTCCTGGTTTCAGAGGCAACTGAGACAGGACTGCCTGTATGGTTGGGCAGGTTGTTTACTGCACAAGGGCCCTGGACCAAGGGGTTGAACAGGGACACAGACCCAGCTTGCACCCTGCTTGCCAAGCCTGATGCCCTGTATAGGGATGAGTCCCCTTAGTTCACAGAAAGCCATGGTAAGGGCTAGCAGTGGCCCCCTTAAACCCATATTTCACCATTAAGCTTTATAGATTAGCATTTGGGGTGGGAAATGCTAAAACTATCAAAAAGAAAAGAAAAACTGTACAAAAGTGTTGCAAATGGGGAGGAGGTTGTGGCTGAACTCGCAAGATTAAGTCGAGATACGACGTGATGCAGTTTGTGTTGGTTGTAACCAATTTGATGGCTCATGTCAACGAGGGCACATGGAATGAAGCTTAGAAATCTTGACACCGGGGCGGGCTACTTTCCAAATGTTTTCTGAGGGGCAGAGTTTGTTTTGTCCTCCTGGAACTCATTTTCCAAGAAAACTTTCAAAGTCTGAGGGGACTTGTAATGCAAGTGGATTTTTCCTGTCACCTTTATCCGGCTGTCCAGACATCGCTCCCCAGCAATTGTGGGCACAGCAAGCTGTTCCTTCCTCGGGGTTAATGGCCCATGGCAGTGTTCTGGAGATGGCAGTTTGTAATATAAAGAGACTGAATTGTTTGTTTAACAGTCAAGTGACAAATTATTTAATTAGCGCATATGCCATTTGTCTCCACAGCTGTGATCATCGGTACTAATTGCGAAGCAGTCTTAATTTATTGTAGATATATTGCTCCATGATGCTAATGTGATCATTACAAATAGCCATTATGCCCCTGTACCATGTTTGAAAATGAGAGCAATTCCGTCACGAGAGGAAAGCCACACTGTCTTCCAGTAAAGGGAGTGTTCAGAAGAGCAGGGCTCCTTTGTAATCTAGCCTGAAGAGCTTGGACCTGGTTGGCGCAGAGTGCCACCTGCTTTTAAGCCCTCACCTGATCCCACCTCCCCACCTGGAGGATAAAAGACAGCACAGCCTTGGCACCGGCTGTCCACAAAGTCCGCCCCGGTGGCCCGCCTGCCACTCACAAAGGGAAACCTTTTTTTCCTCACTACCCTTCATCAGACATGCCTCATAGGCTCACAAATGGAAACTCAAGGCATTGTGCCCACCTTGGGACAAATCCTGGAGGCCAATTAGGCTTTAGCGTCTTATTAACGAACGCCAATGATCAAAGTGGCAATCGGCATCCCTGTGCACAGGAGCTGTGGCCACGGTTGCCATGGCTGGTGGTGGCACTGGAGAAGGACTTGGGAGGCCCCGGGGCCAGGTATGCGACGGGATCCCAGGTAGGCGTAGGGCGTGCACGTTGGAGAGGAGGTGGCTTTACCCCCACATCTTCCATTAAGCACTATATTCGCCTCTAGTAAAAGCAACGGGTGCTGGACTGGGGAGTTTGATTTGATTTAAAAACGTGGTCCAGATAAAATTATGCAAAATCCATCACAGAAGGGGGTCTGGGGAGCAGGAGGGAATGACACCAAACTCTCTCTAGCATCACTGGTGACGTCTCCCGGTTCAAACCGGAAGTTAAGAGGAGGGCCTTTCGCACAGCTGGGGCATAGGAACCAATGTTCACTGGCAAGGCTAATTAATGACCCTCCTGAAAAGCAGCTGCCCACCTATTTTCTAATTATCCTCTCAACACCCTGAGATGCAGGCAGGGATGCTGTTGATCCTGCCCCCTCGGTGAGGGGATGGGGGCGGCCTGCCTGGGAGGCCTGGTCAGGAGGGAGCAGGACCACCAGGTAAATACAGGACACCCAGCTGAAATTGGATCGCAGGTAAACAGCACATTATTTTTTAGTATTCATTGTTTTTCTGAAATCGGAGTGTAGCCGGGCATCCTGCATGTTTATCTGCTAAATGTTGGCATTCCCAGTGAAGAGTAGATGATGGAGGCAAAGAACAACACATCTCCTTCTGGAAACTTCCTTTGGGGTGGAGACCCAGGGTGTGAATCTAACGCGGCTGCCAGACTCCCACTACAAACCACAGGAGAGACCCACAGGCTGGGGGGTTCTCCTCCTGTGAGACCCCTGCCGTGCCCTGCTGCTGGGTGGCCAGCATTGCCCAGGAGCCTTTTGAAGCCCCCCTCTTTTCCTCACCGGCTCCAGGAAATGCCTCCTTGTGAGATGTGGGCCTTTCCCCCCCTGGGCCATCGGGACCTGCCTTCCCCAGCCACCACCTTGGATAAAAGGCTTTATTAAATCAGGCAAACGTCAGCCCCACAGCTCAGTTGTAAGTTAACCAGCCGACGGGGGAGGATGGATAAAAGTCCCCTTGTGGTACCTCTGCATAAAAGGGGGCCCGGGGTATGGCGGCGGAGGGCACAGCAGCCAGGCCCCGGCCCTCGTTTTCAGGTGGCCACTGGTCAGAACTGTCAGCTGTGCCTGTCCCCCAGACAGCAAATTGAAAACAGCAAATGTAGCTCTATTCTTTCTTCTTTTCCTTCCCCCTCCTTCTCCCCCCCTTTTTTCTTTTTTCTTTCTTTATTTCTTTTTTTTTTTTCTTGTCAATGCGGAATACAAGGCCACTGCCAAAAACATATCCCACACAATCAAACATCAGATGGTGACTCCTTTCCCACAGCTTGTGTGAGTGAAAACAGTGAAATTATACCCATGTTTTCGCGGCGAGTCCCCTGGTGTCCTAGCAGAGGCGAGCCTGGCACTGCCTCTTGTTCGCCGGCTTTTTGTTCCTGCGTCCGCGGTGTTTGTAGCGCCGGACACCATTCAGCCGGCATTCAGCATTGTATGTCGCTTCACATATGGTTCATCCGCTCCAAATGTGTGCATGTACCCAGAAAATGCAGCTTTTCATTATGTATTCTCTATGTAACAGAAAAGATTAAGATATAAGCCTGCTGAATGCGGCAGGAATTAGTTGGACAGATGAATAAGGGAAAAATGAATCTAGAACGATGGTGGATTTGGTCTAATGATTGCGGGAGGGCGTTAAGAACTTGCTGGTAGGTTTCAGCCCTTTTAATCCCAGGCTGTGTGTGTATTTTGGCAGGAGAAATGCTTCCTCAGAACTGCATCCCGAAGGGTACAGTAAAAGACACGGGCTTATGCGCACACAAACCTCCAACCTGAGGCAGCCCAAAGACGTCCACCAGGCTGGGTCCCCGGCCCAAATGTCTTCAGACTTTCCGGGAGGCTTCAGAGGAGTCCCTATTTCCACGTTCTGCTTTTAAAATAAAAGGAAATAAAAGTGGGAAGGCGTCAAGCCATTGGTGACGTGTTCCCTTTGTATTTCATTTCATTTCATTCATCTGGACTTACATAAAGAATCCAGGCTAAGAAGGGAGAACTCTCTAAAACGAACTTGATTTTGAACAGTTGACAAAAGCTAAAATGCTCCTACATGCTTTTTACATTAGCACCCAAATTAGAAAGAAAGAAAGAAAAAGCCGTGGTCATTTATAATGCATAAACTCAATGTCCTTTGGGACTAAAAGTGTAGTTAATTAAAAGTGCTAGTTGACACAGTTGAGCTTCCGATCAGCATTCGTGAAAGGCGTATGTGTTTAATAACATTTGTTTTGGGGCTTAAGAGAAAGTCAGAACGGAGAAAATTTAGATTTAGGCTTACTTCCTACAACAGTTTCCAGAGAAAGATTTTTTTTTTTTCCAGCCAATTTTGATTGAAAATCAAGATTTGCATCACAATAGAGATATTTCAAAAGTGTAAATACAAAAGGCTGCAACTTCAGAGACCTCTTGGTCAGACGTGTTGGTTTCTGGTGCGTCATCTCATAAGGGCTGTTCTCAGATCCAGGCTGGAAGAGGCTATGTGCCCTGCTCATTGCAAAAATTCACACGCCAACTCCTTCTGTCAGCTCATATGTGACTGTTTAATGTGGGGTGAGGGGGGTGTAGCTTCTGCTTTTGAAGAAACTGTTTACATAATTTAATTCACAGATATTTTTGGTGGACAGAAAGGGGGCACATTAGACTATCCAATTAATTCACATCAAAAATAAGCCTTTCGGAGATAAACAAAATCAGATAAAAGCTAAATCTTTGTGTCGCTGCATAGTCTACATATTTTGGTGTTCCTTCGCATAATTGCGGTGCAAAAATTGGACGGATTCCTTTAGCTGAGTAAAAATATGCATATTGTAAGGTCACTCCATACCAATGAGCAGTAGTATCAAGATTTTCCTCTTTCAATTGAAATGAATTCATTTTAACTTTTATCCATAATATGATCAATATTTTACCAATTTAGCTTTCAGTTTCATATTATTCTCTCAGAAACGTTAACAGTTTAAAAATTGCTTTTCCACAACTCAAAATGCAAGATTATTTTAATTTTTTCCCCATTCCTACAATCTTCTTATACCATGTGATGACTGTTACACAGATCAAACTGAGACCTGGGAAATGTCACTGTATTTACTAAGATATTTTTTTTTTCTTTTTAGGTTCCAAGTTCTATTTTTCTTAGCTGATTCCAGGATTTGGACATGCAGAAGAACAAAACATATGGCATCAATTAGAACACTGCTTGATTTTCATACCAGTTTTTATATACATTGATATCTTTTGATAACATGTCAGGAAAAAAAGTGCTTACCTCATATCCTGTCTTCTGATGTTATGGAGCCATCTTCCTCCTTGGCTGTTTTGTACTCCCTGGGTGACAGATCACTGCTGGGGAATCACTGCCTTGGGTAGTCCTCATTCCAGTACAGATTCGACGGAACCTAGCCAGGCTGCCGACACTGCATCCTGCCTTAGTCATTTGTTGTCATACAGTTCCTGGTCCCTAGCAAGAGGCATAAAATCTTCCCTTTAGCCTGGATAATCTGGTATAATTTTCCCCAATGCTTTCCCTTTTTTCACAATGGGAGCTGTGTTTCCATTTGAAACAGTTTACATCTACATAATAAGCACTCTCCTCTCACTCTCTCTTTTTTATCCCAGAAAATTCCATTATATTTTAGAATCTCAAATAAACAGGCTCGTATTGCAATAAACAATCCAGGAAAAAAATAGCGGTGTTGGCAGAAAACACAGGTCATAATTTGCCTGATGGCACAAAACAGACATGCCCTCTGCTTTGTCCTTGTGCATATTTGGGGTTATTACCAGTGTCCTAACTTCTAAAGTGTCTTTCTGTGCTAAATACAAGGCTGGACCGTGGAAAATCAAAAAACAAACTGGCATTTGGAAGGGCAATAACTTCTCGCAAAGAAGGGAAGCATGTACCGTTGGCCTATTATCTCAGATTTACTTCCGGTTCTCCACATCTTCCAAGGTAACAAATGAACACGGTCACCCACCTTCAGTCTTGCAGAAGGAAGAAAGCAACAGAAGCCTTCTCTCCGGGAGCCAGAAAAGGAAACCTGTTTGCTTTTAAAGTTCTGAGTCCTCCCATAGAGATGAAAGCGGAATTAAAGTGAGTTACCCCTGTAGAATCAGCAAAGTAAAAACGGGTCGCTTTATCTGCGCTCTTCAGAACTCTTTAAAGACTCGAAGGTCTGGGTTGAAATCCGTATAATACGTTCATTCACTAAGTCAAGATTAATAGCATTGGTTCTGTTTCCTGGGGGGAGCCTGCAGAAGGCATTTGGAAGTAAAGGTTGTCCTGCTTTGAAACGCTTCCTCTGCAGCACACATCAGAAAAGTGAATTGTTTTTCCCCAATAAAGATTCCTCTGGCATCTGATTTAAATTCGCTAAATTCTTTCCTCACTGTAGATAACGTGTCCCGTGTCTTCTCTTGCCGGCTCAAATACTGCTGGTGTCACACTTTCTCCCCTCCCCGGCACAATCTGTTAGAGTCGCTGGCGAGTGATATTTTGTCCCGTCTTAGCTTTCCTAGATTTCAGGGACATCCTTCCCCTTTTAAGCTGCCCCCCATGATGTTGATAGCAATACTTGAAATAGCTGTATTTAGGACCAAAAACAATCTAAGCTTGTCTTTTTTCCCCAAACATGTTTTAAAATAAAATTGGAGGGAAATCATTTTGAATTAAAGTAGATTTGATATTACGTTATTAGCAAAAAGGTGGTTTTATTTGCTTTCTGCTTTTTGCCCTGGCAAACAGAATGAAATAAAAAATAAAATCTAAACCCAGCAAGGATCGAGTGAGGAAAGTGGCTCTCTGCACGTAGTGAAGGAGGAACTGGGGCGTTGGAAAGTTAAATTCTGGAAAGGACACCACCGTAGGGATAGGATGCTTACTGCATTCTTCCAGAAGGATTCCTTCTACCGGAACCTCCCCAGTAGAATTTCAGAAATTTATTTTTCTTTCGCTGTCTTTCGCGCTTTCTCTGCATCAGAATATGGTTTGTTGTTAGGGGTTACTTTTTGCATGCTGGGAAGATTTTACTTTGCAAAAGCCCCAAACTGAAGGCAATGCCTGCTGGTTCATCTTAAACCACATGAGCTGCCACGAGGGTTTCAGTCTAGGTTGTGTGAGAAACCCCAGAAGCAGCCTAATCCTCTACAAGCCCCCAGTGCAAACGCTGTCCCTGGCATTGTGTTTTCTAACCAACTTGGGGGAATACCATATTGATCCTAAAACACGGCAGCTTTCTAGCTTGCAAGTGTCTCCCTTTAAGAAGCGCAGAGAAGCAGGCCTCAGGAAGCAGGGACTGCATTTTAGGGCAAAGAAAGGGACAAAGGCAGACCCCTTGGAGGAACAGAGGAACGTCGTCGCCTGATGCGTGCGCTGATGATCGTGAGTCGGTTCAGCGTTTCTGTCAGCTGTTTTACTGGTGTCTGATAAATCCCGCTGACCACAAGGAGTAAGCCGGGGTTTCATCTGATCTAAGAACAAAACTTTTCCTCTCTTGGACAGAAGGTGGTCCGTCCAGGTCAGGGCATGGGTCATTGCGAGGGCAGCCTTCGGAAGCCCGCGTTTTCACAGCAACCACTTGTTACAATTAGCTAAAAAAAAAAAAAGCCAACATGCGGTGAATTGACACTTTTGTGGGTCCCTTACATAGACTGGACGGTGCAATTGTTCTGGAAAACAATGTCAGCATCTTCGTTTGAGAGTGGAGAGGGGGCAACCGTATTTCAAGTAGCGAAACCCCCACACTCTGAGCCATGTGGGGGTTTCCTTCCGGCAGTGTCTAGAGCTCAGTTTTCCCTCCCTGTTCTAAAGCCCAGTGTGTTACATGAAAATGCGGAAATGAAGAAGGGTACACGGAGGAGGCAGCACCTGTGTGCACTGTCCTAGCCATTCCCCGCCTGGGCCGATGAAGAATTTGCAGAATTGAAATTGGAAACGGGTCCCTTGACTCTTGGGGCAGAGTGACCTCAGACTCTGGCAGAGAAGTCTAGACACCCCCAATATCAATTCTGTTCTGCTTTCTTCAAAATAGAGAGCCCAATTTATAGCTGGTGCATGTCCACCTGGAATATCAGTACTACATTTCACAGAATTGCTTACAGCTAAATGTGGCCTCGAGACTAACCTTTAGCCAAAGCCTGAAGGTAGAAGTGGTGTCCAACTTCCAGAAAGTGTCCCTAAAGGGAAGGGGCATTCCCTTCTTTGCTGTCCTTTCTTCCTGCTGTTGTGATGCATATGTGATGGCTGGACACCTAGCAGCTTAAGTTGTGTAGATGAGGCAGAGCAGCCTCCCCAGACCCAGTGGCATAGAGCCATCCTACCAGCCCTGGGCACATGAGAGAGAAATAAACTCGGGTAGTCTGCAAACCATTTTTATTCGGGGCCTTAGTTTCAGACAGATGAACCTAATTCTAACAAAGGCAGATGCTAAAGGGATGCTCACTTAGTCCTGCCAAGTCCAGATGAAAGTTCTAAAATGTTCCTTTAAATTCAAAGGTCCAGACTCAACTGGAAAAGCCAAGTGAGAAAATGAAGCATGGGGAATCCCATCCCAGGTGACAAGCTGGCCTGGCCCTGCCCCAGAGAATGGTGGTGACGAGAATCAGAAAGCTCCTGTGAGCAAAAGCTGCCTCTGCAGGAAGCCAAGCCATCGAGCCATGCTGTCCCTTCCTGCTAATTGTTGTCTGATGCAAAGCCGTTCAAACAAGTCAACGGGTATTTATTGTATAGGCAAGGAGAACTAGTTCTCCACGAACGTTTTTCATTTTCCACTGATTTTTGTAGCTCTGTATGGATTCGTCATCTGGTTAAACAGCCCACAGAGATATAAGAAGAAACATATTTCAAATGCATTTGGACATAAAGAGAAATAAGAACCTCTTCTCCAAAACTTAATGCTGAATGGGGAATTATTTGAGCCTAACTAATTTTCTTTTGTGAAATGGAAGTGATATTTGAGAGTGTTGCTTCCAATTTCATGTTTTCTAATATAATTAAAGCAAGGTCCAGAGTGGTATAAGGAATATGTACCAACCACTGAATAAATGAGAGCTTTAGTCTCTCTAAGTAACTAGTTGTTCATGTCCGGCAGAGGTAGCAGGGAGCACACTGATGCCACCCCCTGTGAGGACATCAAGAGATCAAAAAATGGTGTTGGGTCAATGGATATCCACATGCAAAAGGATGAAATTGGACCCCCTACATCACACCACGCATAAAGTTTAATTCAACATGGATTAGAGAGCTAAATATAAGAAATAAAATATAAAACTATTAGGAGAAAACATAGGAGTAACTCTTTGAGATCTTGGATTAGGCAATGATTTCTTAGACGTGACACCCAAAGCATGACCAACCAAAGGTAAATACACAAACTGGACTGCATCAAAATTAGAAAGTTCTGTGCTGCAAATTACACCATCAAGCAAGCAAGAAGACAATCCACAGAATCGGAGAAAACATTTGCAAATTCATATATCTGAGAAAGGATGCGTATCCAGAATATATAAAGAGCTCTTACAATTCAATAACGAAAAGACAAATAACTCAATTAAAAATGGACAAAGGATCTGAATAACCATTTCTCCAAAGAAGGTATACAAATGGCCAAAAAGCACATGCAAAGATGCTCAATATTATTAGCCATTGGGGAAATGTAAATCAAAACCACAATGAGATACCACTTCATGTTTACTAAGATGCATTAGAATCAAAAAGATAAATAATTACAAGTTTTGGTGAGGATTTGGAGAAATTGGAACCCTCACACGCTGCTGGTGGGAATGTACAATTGCACAACTGCTTTGGAAAACAGTGTGGCAGCTCCTCAAAAGCTTAAAAATAGAGGTTCCGTGTGATTCAGGCACCTCACTCCTCGGTGTATACGCAGGAGGAATGAAAGCATACATCCAAACAAAAACTAGTATGCGAATGTTCACAGCAGCGTTATTCATGACAGCTAAAAAGTGGAAACAACCCAAATGTCCACCAACTGATAAACGGATAAATAAAAGTGGTATGTCCACACAATGGAATATTATTTCGCAATATAAAGGAATGTAATATTGATACAGGCTACAACATGAATAAACCTTGAAAGCTTCATGCAAATTGTAAGAAATCAGTTGTACAATTCCATTTATATGAGATGTCCAGAACTGGCAAATCTATAGAAACAGAAAACAGATTAGTGGTTGCCAGGCACTGGCAGGAAAGAGAACGGGGAGTGACTACTAATGGGTATGTGTTTTTGCAGGGAGATGAAAATATTCTAAGCTAAGATTGTGGTGATGGTTGCACAACTCTGTGAATGTACCAAAACCAGTGAATTGGAGGAGGTCTCGAAGCTATCTCGAGAATGACCTTCAACCGCAGGCCACATTGCTTGCCCAGCGGTTTGTCGATGGTAGGCTGGTGGAGGCCTAGACCATCACCTCTCGGTCCTGTCTTCTGGAGTCACGCTGATGTGGCAGGACTGGACTTTTTAATGCCTCCTCCTTTGAGACCTCCTGGGACCCTTTGTTCTCTCTCTCTTTTTTTTTACATTTCCCCTTGAGGTTTGTTTTGCTTCCAATACCTGTGGCCTCCCTTCGACTACTGGAGCCCCACTTTGCTCAAAGACGTAGAGCTGGAAGTGCCTGGGACTTTATGTTCCCCCAATGTGGCCTTCATCCTCTGCCTGACGGTGAGTAAGAAAGGCCCAGCTCCACCGCCGCTACTGGGCCGACTCTGAGGTGTGATTTACAGTTCCCTGCAAGACCAGGTGGAAGGTACCTCTAAGTGGCTTTGCCTGAGGTCACACACTTGCTTGTCTCCTCCCCTTCCTTGTCCTGCTCCTTCATTTCCTTACACGTCTCTTCTGGGAGCTTGTCTTTCATAAATCACTTGCACATGGACCTTTGTCTCTGGGTCTCTTGGGAAACCCAACCTAGAATAGAGCGTATGTAAAGTACTCAGCACAGCCGAGGATGTGTAGTATGTGCTCATTAAAAGGCCACTATTCTTGGCTTTGCCATTCTAACGATCACAGCTTATGAAGAATGCTTTTGTCTTCCCCTGCTTGTCCCTCAGGCCTGGGACTAACTCTGGAATTACCAGATAGAGTGGGGGAAACTGGAGATCAGGGGTTAGTCTTGGATTCCATCCCTGTTTGCTTCTCTTAAGAGCCATTTGGCTCTTATACCAGACAGCACGTGCTCCTGTCTTTCAATAACCTTCACATCTGGCCTTGAAGGTACCACTGGATATTTTGAAAATTTTAGCAAGTTTTGAGAGAT
>CAUYSK010060709.1:0-32802 GCA_963575035.1 Avahi laniger
AAACTCAATTGATCATAAATGCATTAGCTTTTTCCAGGCTCTCAGTTCTAGTCCATTGAGTTATAGGCCTAGGCTTAAGTCAGTACAACACAGTCTTGATTATTGTAGCTTTATAGTAAACTTCGAAATGGGAAAGTGTAATTCCTGCGACTTTTTTCTTCTTTTTCAAGATTGTTTTATTTATTCGGTTTTCCATGCATATTTTGTCTGACTTCAATCCTTTTAACTTTAATGAGCTGTTAAATGCCCTAACGTGTGGTGTGGGACACATCCTTCGGGATAAACCACATGTGTAATTGAGAAGAATGTATATTCTGTTGTCCTTAGGTGGAGTGTTCTGCACTTATGTAGTTGCCTTTAGATTTATATTTCTTGGTGCTCTTTGTCTTCTTTATTTAAATTTCAATTGCTATCTAGTGTCCTTTCATTTCAGCCTGAAGGATTTCCTTTAGTATTCAGTGGAGGTCTGGCCAACTAGCAATGAATTCTCTGTTTTATTTTATTTGGGAGTTTCTTAATTTCTCCTTCATTTTTTGAAGAATGCTTTTGCTAGATATATAGTTCTTGGTTGACAGTCTTTTTATTCATCTCTTCAAATATGTCTTTCTACTGCCTTCTAGCCTCTGCAATTTCTGATGAGAACTCAGCTGTTAATCCTGCTATTGCTGATTATTTGTAGCTAATAAGTCATTTTTCTTTCGCTGCTTTCAATTCTCTTTGTGTTTCACTTTGTTTTTATTAGAATGTGTCTAGATGGAGTTGTCTGTGAATTTATCTTACACAGTATGCTGAGCTTTTCAATGTATAATGTTTTTCATCAAATTTTGAAAGTTTTTTGTCCTTATTTCTTCAAATATTCTTTTTTGCCCCTTTCTGTATCACTTATTTCCTTTGGGATTCCCATTATATGAATGTCTATATACTTGACATATCCCTTCCATTTATGAGGCTCTACTCATTTTTCTTGATTTTTTTCATCTTTCTGTTCCTTAAAGTAGGTAATCTCAATTGACATATATTCCAGTTCATTGATTCTTGTATTCTGTCTGCCCAAATGTGTTGTTCAAGCTCTCTAGTGAATTTTTCATTTCAATTTTTGTACTTTTTACCTCCAGAATACCTATTTTATTCATTCTCATAATTTCTATCTGGTTATTTATGTTTTCTATTTGGTTTTACATTGTTCTCATACATTAATTTTGTAGACATGGTTTCCTTTATTGAACATATTTAAAATAGCTGATTTGAAATCTTTGTCTAGTTAAGTCCACCATTTCAGCTTCCTCAGTTTCTATTGACTGCTTCTTATGCATTCCTTATGCATTCCTTATGTTATTTTGCATATCTCAAAATTTTTGTTGAAAACAAAACATTTAAAATATTATAATATGGCAATGCTGAAAACCAGATTCTCCTCTTTTCCCAGTGCTTGTTGTTGCTATTTGCTATTGTTGTTTGTATAGTTTTTTTTTATTAATTCTGTGATATATGTGTTGTTTGTCATATCTAATGCTATCTTTGTCTAATGATCTGACAAAGATTCCCTTTAATGCCTGGAATTAATAAGTTCACTAGTTTTTGTGGAGGGCCTGTATATATGTGTTGGGGCACACATTCAACATTCAGCCAGGCAATTTATAACTCTGCTTTTGTCTTCATTTTTTGTTTGCAAAGAGCATCAAGGTTAGCTTGAGGTGAGAGCTTACAGTCTTGCCACGGCTTTCCTGATAGTGTGCACAGCCCTACATGTATGCATACTCTTCTAATTCCCAGGAATATTCAGAGTTTTTGAAAACCCCATGGACATTTCATTCTCTAGCTTTCCCTTTTAAGTGTTTTGTTATCCCATTGTTTATCCCCACTGTTATCTACAATATCAGGTAGCCACAAATTAAACCACTGCCTCTGACTGTTTTAGACTAATGTCCCCAGGTAAAAAGCTATTCATACTGAATCCGCTCTGAATATGATAAAACAAAGACAGCCTTGTGAGTGGGGTCTTCAGGGAACCACCAGACAGTTCAAACAATAATTATTCTTCAAGGTGAGGATTTTAAGGGACCTCCAACCCTGTTTAGCCCTTTCCACTGGCTCCCAGAATGCTGTTTGTTTTATTACAATTGTGGGGCGCTTCATTCAAGTCCACCCTGGAGCTGAGGTTCTGGATATGGAAACAGGGCAAATTAAAATGCAATAAAACTCTGTTCTTACCAAGACTCAGCCATCTTTCCCTGAATAAATGCTCTCGAGATTGCTACGAGCCTTTGATTAATTCCCAGAGTTCTAAGAAACTTGAATTTGACAAGTTTTGCCAATATTCTTGATGCTCTTATACAGCAGAGGATTTTAGGAAACATTTTTATCTACCATTTTTGCTGACATTGCCTATTTTTTTAAATCAAGTTTCATGGAGTCACATCCATGCTCATTCATGCATGCATTGTATATTGCTGCTTTTGTGCTGCTATAGCAGAACTGAGCAATTGTGACAAGACCTTATTGCCTGCAAACTCGTATTTGCTGACCCCTTCTCTATATCTCACAGTCCATTTCATATAAGACATTATTAATTATATAAAACTTTTAATTTTTTTGTTTTTATATTGTGTGTTCATGTTTTAAAGGAAAATTTCAAATGTGATATTTTTAGTATAAAGTTAAATAAAAATAAGATATACTAATCAATAAAAAGAAAGTTTGGGTATTCAGAAGGAAATGTGTCCTGAATTAGGAGGAGAACGTACACCATCTTCAATCTAAAAAAAAGGAATGACTTTAAGTCAACACAGTGAAACATTTTAGGTCAGTAAACTAAAACAATCCACCAAGCTGCATGTGTCATGCCACATGATCTACAGCCCTCCTAGCAAAAAGTCATTATTACTACTCAGCAAAATTTTTTTCTATAGGACTCTAAGTATTCATCTTGACACACCATTATAATAATCTTGGAAATTAAAAATGAAAATGCAAAATTAATATTTAATTTTAGCAAATTCATCCTCTACATAAGCTGTCTGCACATGTTCAGAGCAAGAAATGGGAGTCAATCTCAAGGATATGATATCATAATTTTATATATCAATGTGTATAAGCCAATGTGAGCATTTAAAGTATAAATATAATATAACAGAAGATATGACATCATAAAATTCTTGTATCTGAAAGTCTGCTATCTAGCCACCAAACAGTAGAAGGCTGAGTAGGTTTGAAATTGTACATCTTATACCCTCCCCAGTGCATGGGATCCAAACTACCCAGGCATTTTATTTTCCCTTCATAGTCCTTGTAAAACTCTACACATAAAAAAATACTTGGATTCTCCTGTGACTGACAAACTCACTTTAGCTGCACTTAGCACTTGGCCCCTAAGGCATAATAAACATCACTCCAGTCTACTCTATGTGTAGTCTCTGAAGACATTACTGGTGCTTTTATCTATTATATGACCAACAATATTTCAAATAAGAATTGGGGTGGACAGAAGAGCATGTAGATTTATTAAAACTATAAAAGTAAAGAACTTGAGATTTAGATGAGATATTGATGTAATCTTAAAAGTAGATTAATGCCTTTAAAAAACAGAGAGACAGAGAGAGAGAGAGAGAGAGAGAGAAGAAAGAAACATCAACAATTTTCTGAATACCATTTACTAAGAATTTGGTGATGCAAAAATCAGCATCTGGATGTGAAGCTATGTATGGAATTCTCAACATTGTTTGGAGCTATATTGACCGTGCACATTGTCATCTAATACACTGTGAAAGCACAGAGAAGATTCAATATCAGAAATCTTTTCAGAGCCTGGTATATTATGCTGATTCTGAAATTTCAGAGCATTGTTTTCTTCCTATCATAAAATAAGCCAGGCATGGCAAATTTAAGCAGATATATTAATAAATCAATCTTCTGGATTTCTGAAATAGTCTTTTCACTGAAGTGAAGAAATTCATTCAGCAGCAACATATGAGAAACTGACTCTTTTGTGGGAGGATTTTTTTCTTCCATATGTGAACAATGTTTTGATCAGAATTTATGAAGAGAAAAAAAGCTGATTTGTGAAGGAAAACGTCAAAGCTTCTTTTCACTAAATGAAAACAGTAAAGATCAAAACAGATTGCAACACCAACCTGAGCCTTTGTAGAAGTCCATGTTAGCAGTGCATGATAAGCAAAAGGGAAAGAAAATTATATATGCATTAGTTGAGCTGCTATAATAATGCAAAATTGAAAAAATAAGTAGAAATCCTTTCCCCTGGTTATTCGAATTTAATGGCAGCATTTTAGCTAGAATTTGAATGTTACCCTCCCAGTTCTTAAGCAAAATACTCCCTCCTAGTGGATATCAAACATTGATTGTGTGGGAAGAGAGAACATATGTATCTGAAAAAGATATCTTTCTAGCTGTCCTCTGGCTATGAGAGATGATTCCTAAGATCAAGGACTTAAGGAAATGAAAGCTTAACTCTGAAGCTTAACTCAAGCTCCCTAAGAAGTATCATAATCACAGGTTACCAATCACAGCAGCAGCCAGAACATAGCCATTGCTATGTTTGAAGGATACAGCATGTATAGACCAGACTAACTCTTAGAATGTGGATTCCATGATACTTGTTCCTACTTGTCGCCCCTTCCTCCAACCACGTGTCTTTCTTTCCTCCTTAACCTTGACACAATTTTAATTTTGAACTTACTTGAGTGATAGTTTAATTATTGCCATTTTACAACTAGATTGTATGTTCCCTAAGGTCAGGGCTGGTATCATTTAAAAAAAATATTGTGTCGATACTTAACCCAGCCTCTGTATAGAACAGATATTTCCAAAATATTTGTAGAAATATGAATGAATGAATGTAGTCTGAAGGCAATATAAATATTTAGATACATATGAAAAATTATAACCCAAATCCAAAATCCATTTCAATTTGAATTCAAGTTTTATTTTTGACATAACAGATCAGAAATCTTAACAGAATAAGAGTTCCAAAGAAACTAAGTTAGGTACTAGATTAATTAAATATCCATATATATGGTGCCTTGTGAATTCTAATCATATTTAAATTTAACCCATTGTTATTCAAATCTGAAAATGATGGTTTTGAAACCAGAAGTCATTGAGACCACAGGGCTTCACAAACTTAGCAAGTGTCCAGACTTACTATCACTATTGCAAAAACATTACTAAAAGGATAATTTGCCAGTTATAGGTTACATGGGCTAATCAAAGGAAGAATATCTTTGGTTATAGATAGCAATATAAAAACATTTTTAAAATGTTTAGCGATAAGAAACTCAAGAAAATTCTTCACATTAGAGAAATGTCTGCTTCATGATATCTGGTAGATACAATAAAGTCAATCAATGGACTATATTCACATGATTGTTTTATTGCACATTAGTATCATATCTATGGAAATGATTTATGTGCTATCTTAAAATCACTACTAAATCTTGATGATGACTGCCTATGAATTGGAATTTAGACCAATGACCATGAAAACTTAAGTGCATCACTTCCTTCACTCCTGTTTTTGTGTAGAAAAGCCATATTTTCAGCCTGTCCAGAACATATAATTAGTAGGATTCCAGGAATGCAGCTCTGTAGTTGAAGGGTGGGTAGAAATATTCTATTTTAATTCATTGTATTGGTACGGAAAATATGTGCTGGGCAAATAACAAATGCGTTATTACTATTAAAGGCCAAACTTCTCTCACTGAATAATAATGGGTAATTTCTTGGATATGGATGGTTAGATTTCTATGGAGCAATAAATGAAAGCAATCAGGAGCATCTCTTTGAAATTCCTAAGAATACATACTGAAGAGATATTAATCATATTAGATATGGTGATTTGAATGTGTTAAGATGAACTCAGTTGTTTTTCTGAAATTATATATATCATTTTTCCTTTTTTTAAATTTCAGTATCAAAATTATTTAATTTCTGATTAAATACCTATAATTTCTTTATAAAATTAGTCCTTTATTGTTCTTGCTCAAAATTCTTTCAACCACTTTCACTTCCATACAAAGCCTTAACCTTTCTCCTGGCTTTAGTCAAACTGCTTTTGCTATTTCAACTTTAAAATACTGCTATTATGTCAACTTTAATGTGCCTCCACAGAAACTACTTAATTTTCACACAGGGACAATTCCGTTTTCACATATATAAATACTATTCTTTCTTTAAAGCTCAGTTTAGATTTCACTCTCTATAACCCTAAATTTTCCCAAATCTGCGTTCTGCAGTCCTTTGAATTTCTGAGACACAGCATGGTTAAAATATTAACCATGAAAAAACATGAACAGGTTTATTATAAAGTTTTACATATTGAAAAAAATTCCATAGTATTATCTGTATTCACGACTGTTTAAAGCAGCAGATTTGGCTTTTATGCATCTGTGCTATCACGCTAGATGAGTCCGAGACTGTTTTGAGACTGGGATCTGCTGCACATACTTCATCAGACAAGCTCAGGCCAACTCGCTCTGCTAGTCAAAGCCCTGTAAGGGCTTCTGTCACATTTAGAATCATACCCAGGGTTTTCTTCCTCACGGCCCTCTGACCCCTAAAGAACCCAATCCTTGCCCATTTCTCTAAAATTATCTCCAATACCTTATCCCCTCTGGAGTAACACCCTTCTTATCATTCTTCAACCATGACAAGCAAGTGCCTCACTGCGTATATGTTCTCTCCATCTAGAATATTCTTTCTTCAGGCCACCGCAGCTTCCCCTTAACGGCATTCTTGGGTACACTCTGAGGTCACCATAGCAGTGAAGTCTTCCCTGATTATTCTTCAACCTGCAACCCTGACTTATACTCTTCATGTTAGCCATAATTATCTGCAACTATTTATTTAGATTTTTACTTCTTTGCAACCTATTTCCTTTGCTGGAATATCCGCTTCATTAAATCAGAGCTTTTGACTGCCTTGTTCTTAGCTGTATCCCAGCAAATAGCACATGGGATGCACGCAACATTTGTTTGTGCCATGAATCTCTTCATATGTTAGGCCCCTTGTAGAAAGTCTTAAGCAAGGACTGTGAGGATTGATAACAACAGAATTAAGACAATTTGGTAAAAAGATATTTTGAAGCTATATTATGTCACATGGAGTCTATGTGTTCACTACACTAAATAAATAGGGATAGGTGTTTGAATTCCATTTCCACATAATTCAATTTATTCATTGCCTGAAATTAAATATCACTGATATTTAATATAAATGGTAATTTAGGCAGCTCACCAGGAGATATGAACACTTTGGCTTGTTTCTCATGTGTGTTCCAGCACATACCTCCATACCTTGCACTTCTGCAAATAATGAATTTTCAGTCATGTGTATTAACATGAATGGATAGAAATGGTACAGACTTACATAAATAATGAATGCTTATCCAGGGAAATGTGAATATAAAATATTAACCATGAAAAAATAAACAGGTTTGTTATCAAGTTCTACATATTTAAAAAATTTCCACAGTATTATTTGTATTCACAACTTTTTATAGCATCATAAAGTTAAATAAAATGTTAAAGAATATTTGAAATATGCCTTAGAAAAAAAAGAAAAATAAGGAAGTTTATGATTAGGCAATTAAGAAGGATGTTAATGGACAAAATCAAATCTCAATTCCAGAAGGATGTATGGATTGAATGTCTATTATTCTTGTGATATTTTATAATTGAACAGTGGCATGCTATATGTAGTCATTCTAACTATTTTAATATGAGATCATGTGAAGGGATATGTTATTATATGGCTTTTATATGAATTACCTGATACTTTCCAGGTTCTTTTAGAATCTCACTGACATCCGTTAATGATATATTTATTATTCATAATTCTATGCATGTATTTTGACATAATTTTTAAATTTGAAGGAAAAGAAAACTTACATTGATAGTATATATTTTAATATGAAGTGTTAAAAATTTCCCTTAAGTGACGCATTTATTTTTTTATTTAGTTCATGGAAATAAAAATGAATTCGATATTATACACATTTTACAATTCGCGACACATGGAAAAGTTGAACAACAAAAGACACAGCACAGCTCAAGCTCACGTCCTCTTTCCTCAGAGCACCTATATTTTGCTGTCTCCTCAGAGACTAAATGAGACAAAAAAATTCAGTGCCCAGAAATCTCATCAGTGGTATTTTTCTGAGTTTAACTTCTAGTTGGTAATGAGATTCTAACCTGTGCTCACAATGACATGCAAGGGATCGCTATACGCCATTTAATAGCACCGACAACTCTGAAATAGATGCACTGCTGTAGGAACCCTGATTCTCATTAATCCTGTTAAACTCTCCATATATAGGTAAGAGGACAGAAAAAGAGACAACTATTTCTATTTTATGGTACTGAAACTAGAAATGGAGAAATAAACCTGGATCAAAGGCAAAAGGGGAAATGGAAAGATTAGGAAAATGATCAGTGTTTCAAACTGTGGAAAATCAAAGTTGGAACAAAATAAGCTCCTTTCCTAGCACCATTAAGAGATTAAGAGAGAGTGTGTGTGCGCACGTGTGCACGTGAGCACATTTGTGCACGATTAGTTATTTAATGTATACTTTTTGAAAGGGGTATTAGAATAAACAAGAGCAATACTGGAAAAAGAAAGCTCTTAAGACTCTAGTTGCCAAATTAAGTGTTTAGTCAAAGATTTTTTTGTGCATACATGTAATAAGAGAGAGAATCAATCAAGCAGGTAAAAGAAATCATTATTTTAAGTGGCAAATTGCTGGTTCCAAGATTCCTTTTAATCATATGCAACTTTCTGAAATCTCAATAATCTACAAAGCCCAGTCAAAGGCAGTCTAAGCTAAGGACTCACATGCTATGAATATGTTAAGACAAATATCATAATCTATTTAGGGAATGATTTTCTTTTTTTGCAGAGAGCTATTTATTCATTTACAATACATTGCTTTGCATATCATTGGACTAGGTCACTAAACAAAGCCTTTTTTAAGAATGAAAGTTCTAAAACAAACAAGCTGAAACAACAAAACTGCAATAACAACAACAAATGCTCCAATTGCTTTGCTATCTTCTTGCTATATATCATGATGGTTGAGACTCTTTTTTTAAAATAAGTAGGGTATTGAGATGAAGGCGGAGTAATGAAGTTATGAGATTTAGGTAAGTCTGAAACTAATAAAATAATATGACAAAGAAGTCACTCATGTGAATCCAGAGAAGAGGGACAGATTTAACCAGAATAAAAATAACAGGTTTTTCTCTATATTCTACTTATTTCCTATGGGTCAAAATTCTGGATAGGCATTTTATAAATAATTGAAACATTCCTGATACTAGAGGAAGGAGTCAGAAATAATTTATTTTGAACAAATTAATTTAGGAATAGGGAATAATTTATACCAAAGGGCAATTTGGTGATTAAATTAAAACGGTTGTTTTCTCTAATATTTCAGAGCTATATTGTTAGGAAAATTTTATTTCATTATGCATACCTACATCATTATGTATTTATATATAAATAACATATGTTACATAAGACATATTATATGGATATGTACATATATGGAAGTAGATACAAAGAAATAGATACATGGTATATGTATAGGTTCACACATTATTTGTTCATATAAGACATATATATATTATATTTGTCCTAATAACTATGTTTTCTGTGTATGTGGTCACTCACTACCTACTTGATAGACTTGTTTTCAATTACTACCGAATTTCTAAATCATTCATATTAAAAATACAGGAGTGGGATCATAAAACCCTGCAGATAATAACAAAGACAGAACTAGAAAGAGAAACAAACTTGCAAAGAGACAGCGAACTGTACCTCTGTATTTTGAGACAAACTCTGAGGGACACGAACAACATGTTTTGTCTCCATTCTATAACCAAGCAGTTTAATTGTTTATAGAAAATTGCTTAATTTCTTGCACTCTCTAACAAGGAAATCTTATCTCAGAGATGTTAGAGATGTTAATTTTTCCCTAAGGGCTGTGATCTTATCAAATTAAATCTAAATTAAATGTCTTTTGTCAGAATTTAATGTTACAAAACACATAGAAATGGAGTAATCCAGAATTGTTCTTTTTTTCTCAATCTAAAAGTTTTACCTTTTCTATAATTAGACTATTTTCAGTTTCTGCAATGATTAGTAATACTAAACATGGAAGAATTTCTCTTTTAGGAGGCAAGTCTGTAATAACTTTGTGTATTTAGAAAAACATCCTTTATCGGCATTTGATATACAGAAGAACTAGCATAATACATTTGATCAAGATGGCTCTAGTGACATCCAAGAATGCAGATTCAAAATGGTACTAAAGTAACTGCAAAGCTTGTTCATACATTCACCAAACAGTTACTAAACTCCTACCGTGTTCTCAATATTATGATAAGAAATTAACTAGGTAAATCACAACTGCTTACTTATTTAAGATCCAACTCCAAAAACATGGTTACAGTGAACTCTTCCATTTAAGTACACCTCATTCTTTCAGATACTCTTGCTGTTGATTTTATAGAAGTCTAATCATTTCTATTTGGCTATGAGTCCTAGACTTGGGATCATTCCTCTCTGGGAAATATTAATACTATTAAATATTCTTTGAGCAGAACCCCTCACCCAAAGTCTCCATGTCGCTCCAGGAAGACACTTTACCTACTAAGAATTTAAAGCACTACCGAATTAAGCATAAGACTCTAGATAGTAGTATAAAGCGCATGAACACTAAGAGAAAAGGGTCACATCCATGCCTGTATCTTAAGTTCACCTTTAGCGCTTGCAATTAACCGCAGGTGTAAAAATATGCATGAAGAAATAGTGCCTGAAATTAGCTAACTGCAGGTGTAACTGGTCAGTTGTATCCTCCCAAGGGAGCCCTTGCTTAATTATGCCAATTATTAGGTAATTAAAGGCATAATTATGTAAATTTCCATGTAATATTATTGCTTTAAAAACTCTACTGCAGAAAATAAGATATAAAAGTAAGCTTTCATAAAACTTACATTAAGTGAGAGTGCTGCTAGGTTTCCAGTGCTTAAGAACTGAATTTTACACTAACAGTTCTTAGGCTGGGTGTCTGCCTCTGTGCTCAATCATTGCTTGCTTGAATCATGCTCATACTTTGTTCAACAAAGCATTGTGGTAAGGGCAACTGTGTCGATATATTTTCTTGAGTTCAGTATTCAGCCCAAATGCCATCATTAATTGTAGAAACAGTATACTCTGATAAGATTGCTTTATTGATCTTTAGAACCCAGGCAAGGCAGATATTGTATAGTTGAATGCCATGTTTTAGAGGAAAGCAGCCTTTGATGTTCATTACTAGGTTGGTCCTTACTGCTTTGGGATAGAATGCTTATATTCTTCCTACTAGAATGAGCTTGCTCACTGTGATTTTGTTTTATTTTCTGGCCATGTAAACAATGGGTTTGTAATCTTTAAACACACCATTTAATAATAAGAAGATACAGGCTACAAACATGCTTTGTAATGATAGGAAATTTATCTCAAATATTGCGTGGTTGGACATTTGATAACTGATCAATATGAAGTATTCTCTATTCCAGCTGATTATTAATACACACTGAGATTCAAAGGTCAAGGATGCCTGTTCTCCTCTATATCCTAATACTAGCAGCTCAGGTCATGCCATATTCCTCATGGGATCAAGCCCTGTCACTTATCACAATTCTACTAATAGGTCCTACACTAATAGGTCACATATGCTTTAATCTACTTTGCTTTTCACAGAACCCTGTTTATTCTTTCCAAGCCTTCTGGAGTCCTGTATCTGTGTCCTAGCCCCGAAGATGAGGCCTGTGATGGCTGTCACCAGAACCCCGCTAATGCTGCGTCTTTGGATCTCCCAGTTTTGCCTGCAGCAGCATGCCCTTGATGGTTCAATTTCCTGTCTTGGTAAATAAAAGAGCCTGGTGCTAAAACAGCATAATTATCCGAACAAAGCCAATGGCCAAGCTGACTTAAAGCTCTGTCATGTTGTCATTTCAAGGATCATTTTACAAATCCAGGAAGCATCATTTATGTTGTAGTTTAGTCCCATTTCAGTTGTTTTCCAGCAACAACCTTTGCAGGGGCTATAGTATGTGCAGTGCACCTTGTCATTGAGAAGCACAATGGGCCTGGCTGGTGATTTAGCCGTGTCAAGCAATATCCCCATGAGTATCTCAGAAGTGGTTTACTAAATCAAATTGAGGCATCTTCATGATCAAAGAAAAGACTACAACCATGAAATGTTCACTTTTTACAAGATTTGTAGTCAAATATATTTGTGAGACATTGACTTCGAAAGACTTCTAGAATTAAACGAACAGGTTTAAATTAGTTAAAATTTATGTTCTTAAAATTTATTTTAACATAGAATCTTACTCATGTTGGATCCCTAGATTTTTTCTACCTATTATTTAGTCAACAATTAACTACTGCAAAGTCTCAATGAGAAAGACACATCACTATAGCTGATTGCTAGAACAATAGTAGGATGCTGATTTTTTTCTTTAGACCTGGATAGCTTTTAAACTCTAATTCTTCCAAGTGTACTACAGAACATGTTGTGCTAACAGTAACTATTTTTTCAATTAAGTCAATATTTAGAGGGAGCAAAAACAAAAAAATATTAAAAGGCTCCTTTCCATTTAATCTTTCCCTTGTAGTACTTAAAAAGCACTTTGTTTCCCTTTTAATATTAATTGGATCATTATCTACTTGTCACTGAAATTACAGATATGAGGCAGGACACTGCTCTAAGTGCTGCCATGTGGTTGGAGGTCACGTCACAAACCCAGATGTCCCTACTCTCGTCTTTCATCTCAACCACAGCAGGAAATACAGGCATGATCTCTAAAGAACAGTTTAATTTTTCTGATGATTTTTTTTTTTTACCATATTCCTGTCTAAAAGCTTAGACCTTCAATTTGAATTTTTATTTTCCGAAGTTTTCTATGGTGTCTCTGAAAACAGGTGCACAATGAATTTTTGTTTTCAAAAATAATTTCTTAGGAGAATTCTAAATTCCTTAAAATATCCAGTTTCTGTGAACTTCTATACTGTACTTGTCAAACTCTAACATTTCCTTATTTTTCTCTTTCAAGGCTTAACTCTTACCTCATTGTCTTTCTGAGGCTTCTCTATACAGGTGAAGCCTTTATTTTTGAGGCAATCATAAGTCCCTTAGCACATGTAGGCCTTACGTTTTCAAATAAATTTTAAGTGAAAGAGCTAATTCCCTGACTGCATTGAAAATCCCCACTTTGCCTATAAGTCATTGTATTCCCAATGCCTGTCCCAATAAATCATTCATTCTTTCATTCATTTGTTTATTCAACAAACATCTACAGAATACCTCATTAAATAATAATGATCATATCTAGATTGCTCTTAGCCCAGCAGAAAAAGTAGGGGTGGGGAGGCAGGTGACAGTCACGTAAAACAAATAATTCATAAAATGTAAAGTTTCTTACAAAGGAACGGAACTGTCTCTGTGAAAGTGGGAGAATGCTGGAATATTTAATTTAACCTCTATAACTAGTGATAAGTAGGAGTTTGCTAAAGGTGAAGAGAAAGATTTTTCAGGAGAAAATAATTACATGTATAAAAATTTAATGACTGAAGAGGATTGTATGCTCCAGGAATGCCAAGAATTTTGGGTGTGGCTGGAATATAGATGGTAGAAAGATGAGTCTGGAGGGTGCCAGCTGTGAAGTGCTTTGCATGCCACGCCAGTTAGCGTGTTCCTTGTCCTGTGTATCAGCGGTTCTAGAATTTTCCTAAGGATTCTAATGCTGTAAGTCTATAATGGAGTTAGGGAATTTGTGTTTTTAATATCTCTGGTGATTCTGATATAAGATGTCCTCAGATGAAATTGTGATAGATGCCATTGGAATGTGAAGGGGAAACCTAAGGGGGTTATTGAACAGGCAGCCTGGGGAGGCATTGGCACTAGATCAGGCAAGAAATGTCAATGTTAACGACGATGGTTACAAACAGCTTTATTTATTTATTTAGTGAGTTAGTTGCTGCTATTCTTTCATAAAACGAGATTGTACCTGAGTGATCTATAAGTAAAGGCACTGATATATTATGTGTTTGATTCACAATGTTCCAGCAGCTATTACTCTTCTCTTGTCACACAACATATTGTCTCACTTAAGCCTCATAAAAACCCTAGAAGGTAGTCATTACTATCTCTATTTACAGATGAGGAAACAAGGGCTCAGAGAGTTGAAATGACAAGCTCAGTGTCACACAATGCTTATTGAGTGACAGGTATGTGGATTAAAATCTAGAGCTATCTGACTTCGCTTCCTTCACCATGTTGCCTTTCCAAATAACTGCCATGTAACTTCCAAAGTATGCAATAAAATTCAACACACATCAATTTTAGACCCAATGAAGCTGAATATTAATTTGAAAGTTATCCAATCAGTGTGTATCAGGATTGTTCCTATTGCAGACAAAAACTCAAGCCCAATTGGTTTAAGCAAAATGGGAATTTATTGATTCTTATGGCTGAAAAGTCTGTGGTAGATTCTAGGAACTAACTGATTCAGGGAATCAAAAAATGACTCTAGAACCCAGTTTCTCCCTCTCCATCTCTTGGCTGCTTTCTCTTTGTCATCTCCGTATTCTGTTCCACTGGCCTTGGCAAGATGGCTTGCTCCAGAAGGCTAGCCTCGTAGCCTCGAAAGTTCAAATGCAGCGGAAAAAGCACTTTTCTTTTTCCTAGTAATCTCCGTCAAAGACCCACTGCAGTTCTTGTCAAGTCACAGATCCATCCCTGAGTCAACCCTGTAGCCAGGGCAGCTCGGTGCTCTGGTTGTCCACAAGGGAGTCTCATGTTCACCTTGGGAATCAGCATAGACTCAACACCACCCAGATGTCACAGATGACAGGTAGGGGGCAAATTGTTCTTCAAAATAAAATTTGATCAATGGACTAAGAAAAAGAAGCAACTTGGAGGCAGCAAGGGTAGCAAATATCCGCAATGTCCAGCTAAACAAAAGAGCAAGGTAATCCATCTTGGCTTCTTATTACTGATGGTATCAATTAAACTTACAGATGAATTAGATAATACTTTTCTAAATTTCTGTATTTCCTTAGGGCACACCACTGCACAGATGAAAATTTATTTTAACAGGGAATCTGTTTTTAGATGGTTTTTACACACACACACACACACACACACACATATACACACACCAATTTCTACAAGATCATTACCTTGATATGGATGAAATCTATTCAAATAAGATCATACTGTAAATAATTGACTAAATTCTGTTATTTTGTCTTCAAAATAATCCACTGTTCAATCAAATTCAAGCACTTTTTTTAAACTTTAAAGTAATTTGTGTGCACATATAGCCACAATCATTCTTCAGCCAAAGTACATTGGTTCTTTTAATCCTTTAATCAATACTTCCTTCCAGTAATTCATATCTTTTTATTCCCTTTCCAAAATCATTCATTTCTCTAAGGAAGGTGGAAGGTTTTACTGACTTATCTCTGTGGTGGTTTGTTACAGATTGGATAAGCAGAACAGAATTCCTGGGGATTTTCCTCTTTGGTGATATTTTACATTCACTTGAGTATATGTGTTAATTTTCAACCTGCTAATTCTTCAAAGCACAGTTCAAACCTCTAAGATACCTCTCCTGTACGCCCCAGTACTCCTTTATTCAAAATATTTATCACTGAGTACCACAATTATTATTAATATCATCATAAAAAATTAATGAACTTCACAGAAAAAAATAATTAGACTTAAAAAAATATAGTTTATTGCATAAACTGAAAGCTCATTGAGGTCACAGCTCTGCATTCTGAGCTCCTAGCAAAGTGTCTTGCAAATAATAATGATGGACATATTATAATCAGTCATGTGGTAACTGAATATTTTCCTTTTGTAAAAAGTTGATTTTGCTCAATGCTCCTGGATTAAAAGGTTAGGAAGGGAAAACACCAAGTGCCAAGTGTCCTATTTGAGTCCTCAAGACAAAGAGTGGCTAGTAGGGGACATCCCTCTGCCTCTCTCTCTGGGCAGTGAGTGTACTGAAGGCAGGGGAAGGAGGGAGAAGAGGGGCAGAGAAGCAGGTCAAATGACTTGGGGGGTCAGGGGTTGGTGAACTACCTGGAGCTGAAGTGTCACAGCAGGGAAACAAAGACCCAGACACAAGGGAAGAGAAATGTATAGACTAGGGAGGAAAGGGGCTGGCTGGCATACCAACTGTGACAGGGGCTGGGCGAAGCTGGCTTTTATGTGACTCCTAAATGGGGATTCATGACTGTATTAAGAGCTAGGAACAGAGGGAGCAATTTGGTTACATAGATGCTTACTTACCAGCCCCCTCTGACTCACTAAATACTTATAAGTGTGTGAACTCACCAGAGCTCTTTGCTCTCCAGCTTTCTTCCCATTAGTTGCTACACTTTCTGACTATAAAATTCCCATTTTCAAGCATAGCACATTATGAAATATTGGTATTAATGATGTTTAAACAAATTAAATTGCACTATTATGTTTGCAAAGTGTGGCCCACATCGATCAACATAACAAATTACAGATGCAGAGCGCTACTTAAGCTACATAATGACAGCATATTTTAAAATGTATCCCTGAGTGGCAGTTAGGACTTTCAGGAGAAAAGAGAATTACACAAGGTTGGGAAATGAATGAATAAGTATAAGTAACTAGTTCTTGGAAAAGGGTTTGCCTAATCAAATGTATGCCCGGAGGACATGCTAACAAGCTGCCGGTCAAAGGGAAGAAAGTTTTGCTGCCATCTAGGAGCTGGCAGCTCCTACCTGAGTTGTGGTCTGGGGAGTGGCTCTCCCTTGGGTTCCTAAGAATTAGAATGAACTGGCATGTCTGGGATCAGGGAGAGAGAGCGCTAGAAATTGTCCATGGTGCTTGGCTCCTGTTCTCTCTGCAGCAGTCCACGTTCAGACGTCACCCGTTGTGAGCATGGTACTCCTGGGAACACAACATTCATGTGTGGTCCCGCTACCGTTGGTGCTTTGAGCCCCCTAATCAAATAACAAATATTTATTTCATACT
This sequence comes from Avahi laniger, assembly GCA_963575035.1. Taxonomy (NCBI): domain Eukaryota; kingdom Metazoa; phylum Chordata; class Mammalia; order Primates; family Indriidae; genus Avahi; species Avahi laniger. The sequence continues at coordinate 17,081 of CAUYSK010060709.1, forward strand.
AAATACCAAGGATTGGACTAAGCATATGAGAAAAATAATCAAACCAAAACCAATCAACAAATGAAAAAGACACCCCAACCTGGATGGAACTGGAGACCATCCTCCTAAGGGAAGTATCACAAGAATGGAAAAACAAACACCATATGTACTCACTGTTAAATGGAAACTAAATGATCCACACTTATGTGCACCTAAGGTAGTAAAATTCAACGGAAATCAAGCAGGCAGGAGGGGGAGGAGGGGATGGGTAGATTCACACCTAATGCGTACAGTGCACACTATCTGGGGGATGGGCACACTTGTAACTTTAACTCAAATGGTACAAAAGCAATTTATGTTACCAAAACATTTGCGCCCAAGTAATATTCTGAAATAAAAAAGAACAGGTGAATAAAAAAGACGCCCCCAACAATGACCTCATGGAACATGAGGCATGGACTCTCCTTATCGTCTCCGATCCAGCTGCCGGCACACGTGAAAAAGAGAGTGGACGGCAATACGTGGAACAACGCTACCCACAGTTCAAGTGAATACAAGTTCTAGAGCAGTGATGATATTCAAAATATTTAATAACCTGCATGACTGGTACCTGCCAATGAGCAAAGTCACTAGCAATGCTGGCGAGCAGGACAGGTACATATCCGTGGAATATTAGTCGTAAGAGGATCGGCTGCTCCCTGCGAGCATAACCTAAGTTTAGAAGGCTCACCTCAGATCAGTGCACATCGATTTCCAGACTTATGAACATAGATCCTTTTTCTGCATACTCAATATTTAGAAGGCAGAATCTAAGTTCCTTGAGAGTCAGGACTATTTCTCGTTCAACATTTAATACACGGCAGTAGACTCTATAATACTGGTTTGGCAAACAGAAACAAGGGCACACCAGTCAACCTATTAAAAATGCAGACGTTTCTATTCCAGACTGTGTGGGGAGGTGATGAGACACCTTGTATTCCGAAATAGCTTAGACCCAAAATTGCAGTGAACAGGAGAAAAAGAAATGACCAGTGAGCTCTAACATGCAGAGGGCCCCTTGCCCTGCCAGCCACGCAGCAATTTCCAGAGGCACATGGCGGGGATGGTGAAGAGGCAGTTCCACATGAGGAACTTTCATCTCTTAGGCTAATTGCAATGCCCCCTGCCCACCCAGGCAGGCTTGAGATTTTCCAGGCCTTACTGAATATCCCATTCATATTTCAAGGCATTCTTTAAAAATGAGGTCTTCATGCCGAATCTTTTGACATTTTGACAGGCTACAAAACTCAAAGCAGCAGGACTTTCTGTTGTTGCTATTGTTTGCGTTTCAATACAGTAAACACACATGCAGTTTCACTTAGTAGACTGTAAATAGACTTGGTTGAAATCCAGAAATTGATTAGCATTTTCATGGGAAAAAACATTAAAAACTACCTTTATATAAAAGTAAATCCCCTCAATGCATTTTTTAAATAAAAGTCATGTGTTCAAAACCTATTTATTTAGAATATGCTATAGCAATTGTTTTCAACCATGGCTTCACATTTAGAATCATATAATGATTTTAGGGAAAAAAAAAATGATGGCATGTGAGATCCATCCCAGAGCTTAAAAAAAAGATTGTGCCCTAGAGATCTATAAGTAGGGATTGCAGGAACCAGGTCACTGAAGCAGCACAATGGAATAACCATGGCCAACTCATACTCATCTTCTCTAACTCAGTGGAGCTGGGCACACAGTGACTGAACACGTTTGGGTTCCACGAGCATGAAAAAGGGAATGGAGAGAAGAATGACTACCGGGCCGGCAATCATTGGGAAGGCAACCAACTGTGTCTGCCATACACTCCAAGCATCTCAAATTGTTCTTAAAATGTTTCAGAGTGAGATGGGAAACTTACCAGAGCATAGTTTGAAAATGATAATATTTACCAGATCAGTTCTTCCAATACCCATCCTGTTCTGTATGAATACACAAAAGGTGACAAAATGTCTCAAAAATGTGGGATTGAGTTTAATAATTCCTAAATTTCTTCCTACCTCTAAAAATCCGTGATTCAAGACATTGTAGATTCCAAATGTGAGAAGAAACAGAAGTTTCTGGCCTGAAAACCTCTGTGGTAATCTTATGGAGAAATATAATGCACACATGGAAAACATCTGAAAACTATATCAGCAAATAAAATTGATGTGGAAAATTGACTTTTGAGTCAATGATGGAAGAGGCTATTAACAAAGTAACAGCTGCAACCTATAATCTGAACAATGATGATATCCATAGTCCATTTCTACATCTGTGAATCTGAAATAATATTTATACCATTGAATTGGTCTAAGAAAAGTATATCAGTCCTTGCAGGTTGGAATATTTGCAATATCAACACTAATCCTCAAGTATATTAATTCAAAACATACATGTCTGTTTAGTAGCCACTATGTGGAAGGTCCTCCACTATCCAGTTCGGATATTTAAAGATAAATGAGATGCAATCCTTGCCACCAGGCAGATGAACAACTAGCTTGAGTGCAATCACCCAGCACAAATGGTGGTAATTGGCAGAGTCTTAAATGCAGAAATGATTTATCTGTTTTAAGTGTATATTGTGTCACAACATATAATTTCTAGTGCTCTGTTATGCTCTGCTGAGAGATTTCTAATGAAAATCTGCTTTGTTCTCAATTAAGTAGCAGGTAGATTTGTTCTTATGAAGCTGAATTTATAATAATGGCAGTGAAATAATGCAAAGGACTGGAAAGTCCACAGCAAAAGGAGTTGAAACTAAGGTTTGTAACTGTAAAGAATTCCATAGTTGCCCCATCCCCATTCTTCCCTCTCCATGCCAAACAAAACAAAACAAACAAAAAAAAAAAACAGAAGAGAAAAAGTCACTCTGAATTACTTTTTTTCTCTTGCCAGAAATTCATTCAACAAATATCCATCAAGCATCTCCTTTGTAGCGAGAAATATGTCAACGACAGAGAAGAAAGACATGCATGCAATGCAGTCACAACTGTGAAAATTCTGGGTTGTTATCATTCTAACTTTTTGATGAATGAATTGAGACACATTAATTGACTTCCTCATGTTACAGAAGAAAAAGCACAAAGCTGGGAATTAAACTTATGTCTTCTACACCTTGATGTCATTTACACGAGGACACATGCAGTCTGTGAGGCACTCTGGCAGGGCTTTTAAGACTACACACAGAGAGGAGCATCTGAATGCTTCACTATGGGCACCCATGGGGAGTCTTGGTTATTGCACCAAGAGGAGTTTATCTGTTCTGGTCCCAGCCTCGGAAAAGGACAGCCCAGCCCATACAGTCCTCAGGTTGAGTTCAAAAAAAAGGTAGATGCTCGTAGATTGGCAGAATCAACATCGTTAAAATGACTATACTACCCAAAGTGATCTACAGATTCAATGCAATCCCTATTAAAATACCAGCATCATTCTTTACAGATGTAGAAAAATTAATTTTACATTTCGTATGGAACCAGAGAAGACCCTGCATAGCAAAAACAATTCTAGGTAATAAAAATAAAATAGGAGGCATCAATCTACCAGACTTCAAACTCAATTCAAAGCTGTAATATTAAAATCAACTTGGTACTGGCAGAAAAACAGAGCCATTGACCAGTGGAACAGTCTGTCCCTTTTCTAAAGGAGAATTTTGGATCAAGTAATATTTAGAGTCCTTCCAAATTGCTAGCTATATGTCCCTTCCTAGGTTTCCTTTTAACTCATGGCGATGCAGTAACCCCTTTGCTTCTAGGAAGAAACACAATATCAAGCCCAATATTAAGCACAGGTTATTTGGTCGTGGCATCAATTCTGAATCCCTAATTAACAAGTGATTGGGAGAATACTTTGCCAGAAGTGTTAAAGAAATTATATCTATCCAGAATTGATATGACTTCTTTTTCTGCATTAACTGATCCTCTTGTTTGATCCAGATAATTTAGAAGTCACGTCGTTCCATTGTAATGGTCATTTCATGCTTCATATCCTTTAACATTAACGATTCTTTATCAGTGGTATTTCTTAGTGCTAACTGCTTCATAGACTCCTGCAATGTTGAAATATAGGAAAGAATTGAATTTCCTTTAATTCATTGTTAAATGCTATCTTGAGCTATTCATTGTCCCAGAAATGACTTGTCTCTGAGATTTTTCATGGTCTTTCAGCACTCCTCTCTAACTCTAAAAAGAAACCAGAGTTCATTCCCAATTATCATCTGTGGTCAAGGTTTAAAACAGACCTTATGAAAACCTACATTAACCTTAGTACTGAGTAAAAACCAAACGGAAAAATTGATTATTTTTTCTGTGACCCTTTTGTGATCTCTTGCTATAGGGTTAAAATATAACATTTTGAAAATATAAAAAGAATATGTACCTGAAGCATTAAAAGGATAAGGAAGAAAAACATAAGGCATAAAATAAAATTACAAAAAAATAGCTTCTTAACAAAATAAGAAAATAAAAGTTTAAAGACAAAATAGGAAAAAATGGTATATTACATAAGATGAATGCATTAGTTTTATTTTTATCATTGACAAAACGCAAATTGAAATAACTGGCAAAAGTAATGAGAGTCACCTTCTTTAAAAACATAACAGTCAAAATTTTAAATAAACATTTTACACAAGAAAATTATCAATGCCTAATAATAAACATATAAAATGTTTAAACTCACTGTACAAAATATTAAAATACCATTCTTTGCCTATTAAATTAGAAAAATTATATCTACCTATTTATGTTTTCATTTATCCATCTATCTGCCAATGTAACTAAGGAGACTGGTAATGAGACATTATTTGACACTGTTGATAGTAGTATAAAATGATACAAACTCCTGAAACTCAAGGGGCATCAGGGATGAAAAAACCTAAAAATAATATATATACCCTTCAAAATAGAAAATCCTGCTGTAGAAATTTTTAATTGGGCTATGTTCTGATTGTATGTGTGCCTCCAAAATTCATATTTTGAAAGCCTAACCCTTAAGGTGATGGTATTAATAAGTGGAGCCTTTGGGGAGGTGATTAGGTCATGAGAGCAGAGCTTTCGTGACCTGATCACCTGCCTATGTACTATTTTACAGAGTACCCTAATAAAGAGGCCCCAGAGATCTGCCTTTCCCCTTCTACCTTATGAGGACACAGGTAAAAGGTGCTGTGTATGAGGCAAGGTCCCTTAACAGACAGAATCTGCTGTCACCTTGGTCTTTGATTTCCCAGCTTTCAGAATTATGAGAAATAAATTTCTGCTGTTTAGAAGCTACCTAATCTAAGACAAATTTTAATAAGAATAGAAAAAATAATGTATAAGGATATTCATCAGGATATAATTTCTAATAATACAAATGAAAAACAATGTAAATTTCTACAAATAAGAAATTACATAAGTAAATGACATTCTATACAACTATTCAAAGTCAAATTGAAGAATACAATTTCATGACTGAAGAAGTCTAGAAAGCAATCCCCAAAAGCAAAATTTGTAGTACTGACACCAAGTATATTTAGGCAAAAATATCAAGTGTTTACTTAGGGACATGGAATTATGAGCAAATTTTTTTTTCTGTGTTAACCAATTTCTTTTGCAGTAAATATGAACTGCTTTCCTATCAAATTATATCAGATTAGGAAAACAAATAAAAACATACAAAATGTGTTGGGAGAACATTATTAAACCTAAAAAAACAAATTTCTTAGCTCTGATAAATGACACTCAATATTAGAAATGAATCAAAAAAATACATTTTTCACTTCCTCTGATGACCTTGAATTAAAAAGTAAATCTGAAACAAATTGATATATAATTAGATTTAATTGAGTCTTGATGTGGATCTTCATGGAGATTTTTTGAGAAACACAAATTGCATCGTAAAATAGCATTTTATATTTATTTGATTATGGCAGGAAATGGAAAGAAAAATAACTGACTAATTGGATAAAAAGAAAACATACTTTGTGGAATACTATGGATGGGATTATGGAGAGTTGTGTATAAGCAGGCCTGTGGTCCCTTTCAGCATTGTTAACTGCTCATCCATAATTTCTAATGAAGTCTATTGAACTGTACACCAGGGATAATATATCTGTTTAAAAATGAATTTCTGAGCTTCAAGGATTTCTTTTTGATCTAAAGAAATTGCAGATTCAAATTCATTATGCATATTTGACCTATGCCCCACTATTCTAAATAAAAAAGGACAAAATGACTGTGTTTTCTCCTGTTAAATAAAATAAAACTGTCATTGTGAACATTAATAAAAACTTCACATATTGATTTAATCTTCAGCTAAGTGTTATGGATGTCTCCTTTTGGTTTTGCCACTTGGCTCTGAAGCCTGTCAATATTTTATTGATTAGAGAATGGGAAGTTGATGGTTTTTATTCACATAAAAATTTAATAGAGCCTCATAATAAGACATATTAAGAACTAATGAGCATACAACTATTTTAGAAGTTTGTTGTCAGAAATCATCATGATTTTTAAAAACAATTTAGTAGGCAACAACAAGCATACAAGCCTCCAAAGACGATTTGCATTAATTCCCTAGATTAATTGCACTATTAAGCTGATGAAAATTCTCATTACCATAGTGTGATAACATATTTTATACCCATGTATCAATATTTAACTTGCTATATAAATATCTTATTACAATCTCTTTGTATATAGAAAAAAAGTAAAGTAATCTGATACCAAAACAAGAAGTGACTATAAAATAATGTTGAAGAAAGAAAGGAAGGAAGGAAAGAAGGAAGGAAGGAAGGAAGGAAAGAAGGAAGGAAGGAAGGAAGGAAGGAAGGAAGGAAGGAAGGAAGGAAGGAAGGAAGGAAGGAATATAGGAATGTAGGTAGGCAGGCAGACAGGCAGACAGGCAAGCATGCTTTCTTAGCTGCTTGGTAAAATACTGTGTCAAGTAAAAAATTCCAAGTTCTGTTTTACCTTACGCTTTTTAATATATCGTGCTATTTAATCTTCTATCTGGATCAGTGCTTACATGCCTATTTTGAAGGTCTCTTTGCTATACTAGATGCTCTCCGATTTAAAGACATTCTTAGGTCATTAGTTTTATAAGTAACATTTTTTTCAGGTCACTAGGTTCTCAGAGTTCCTTTTTTATGATATATTTTACTTGATATTTCTGTACATGGTCTCTTGATAGACTCCTCTGGGTAAAAGAGCAAAAGAGAATAAAGAGCAAAATATGTAGGCTGTAACCCTAACAGCATTGCCAGATTGTATTAAACTTCACTTTATTGGAGCAGATAGAGTGCATAGACCAATTTTGTGGTTGTGAAGGGTATTTTTTAAAGACGTGTAGCAATGCATGTGTATGGGTGTGCATGTTTGTATAAGTGTATATTGACAAGTAGATTTAAAGTATTTCTTCAATTCTAGTCACAGTTGTAATAAGAGGAAAACTGTTGAAAAACAGAGACTGAAGATTCCATATCATGTTCTTTTTTTTTATTTCAGCATATTATGGGGGTACAGATGTTTAGATTACATATGTTGGCCTTGCCCCCCACCAAGTCCGAGTTTCAAGCGTGTCCATCCCTCAGATGGTGAGCACTGCACTTAACTTTTGGATATATACCTTAAACTTTCTATGGGTGAAATAAAAATCACTATCTTGAGTTATGACATTTGTTGATATAAACATAAAAGAGCATGCAGAAAATGTTTTTAAAGTCTTTTTTCGAGAAGATGAAATAGAACATTTAAATTCTTGAGGAAAGAATTTAATGTCCATGTTGCTTAATCCCTGTGGATATATGGAAGGCACTGTCTCTGATCTTCCTTACCTCTGAGATGTGAAAAATGCACATTTCTGTGAAAACAAATTCAAAAGGCAGAGACTTAAGAATAAGACTGGTGTAAAAGACCTAGGATAAAGCTAAAGTGGTGAAAACAACAAAAGCTATTTTGGAAAAGCCAAGAACCAAGTGGGAGGGACACCCTTTCATTGAGAATGAATTCAGAGGCCATGAGGCAGGAATTTCTGAAGCAGACATAAGAGCTCAGAGGTGTCCCACCACAGAGTCTCAGTGAAAACCTGTTAAATACAAGGGGGGAAGGTCCTGGGAAATTGCTGAACACAGTTGTTACCAAGTGGTGAATATGTGGTTGCAGTACTTGTGTTGAGGGTTCAAAGGTCAAAGACAGGTTGAGATTAGGGTTTTATCCAAAATATGGATAATAAAAATATCAAGTGAATGAAAATTAGATGATTTAAGGTAATTTTCTGAGTGGCTTAGCCCTTTCATATTCATCTCTTTACATGCATAAGATATAAGATAGGCAAAAATTTAGGAGTTCAATGCTTAGTAGGCGGTGTTTAATCATAACCATTATAATTCCCACCGATGAAATAAATTATAAAGTTTTTTAAAGTATTTGGTTATGCGGAGACTAAAATCAGCTATTTTGTGGGGTATTAACTAAGAAACAACATGAATATCTTAGTGATTTACTTTGATACTGAAATTTGTGTGTGTGTGTGTGTGTGTGTGTGTGTAGACACAAACTTTTTAGAGACAAACTGATCTGGGGGCAGCATGGACCTCATTTTGTTAAAATCAAAAATCCCCAACAGTAATCTGCTTAGAACAAAAATTGAAACATCTTTGTCCTAAAGATAAGAGTTTCTATAAAGCAAAGGTAGAAAACTTCTAAAGAAGTGGTTCTCACTGCTCTACCACGTGGGAGCATATTTATATCAGCTGTTTATTTTTTACTTATACTCTCTCCAGAGCGGTAGTTAGATGCAGTCAGGAGCCTGCCTATATAAAACTGACACTTCCCATTCTCTTAAATTTGGATGGTTTTCTTATGTAATATTTGAAAATTCTTTCATCAGAGATGCCAGGGAGTTAACGCCCTGTGTTCAGCTCACAAGCAGTAACAGGTAGGCATCAATGGATAAATATACTCAGCATCCTTGTCTCAGGCAGGAAACTCTGAGTAGGTTTTGTCTCTAATGGGTCCATTGATTTAACTCCAGTGGCCCAAAATACAACTTTCACACTAATGTATCCTTGGTTGATTTTCTTCCCTTCCATGACTCACTTTTGTTCTTTCTTAGTATCTTCTTGAATCCTTTCTTGCAAGAACCAATTCTATGACAGCCTCCATTTTTCCACAAGTTTTTATAATAGCTCAAAAGAATACAAGTGATTTAATGAAATGGAGAGTAAAAATATTAAGTTCCTAAAGTTAAACATTAAAGAACATAGTTAAAATAAACTTGAAAAAATCACAATACGATAATATATTTATTGAAAATCATTACCTTGAGACTTGTTCCCAAAATCACTTTTTGAATATCATTTATTGGACATGATCAATTACGTTTTGGAACCAGAAGACAAAGTATTTTAGAATTGTTAGTACCAATTATTTTTTTCCATAAGAGAAAGCTTCTAAGTGTTTGTGAAAGCAAAATTGTGTTATCAATATTTCTGAGGACCTTGTCTTACTATGTCTTAGATGAAACATAATTCAGATAATGAAAAATAGTTGGTAGTTGTTAAGATATAACTTATGCAAAGGGAGATAAGTATACAGTATAATATATAATTATATATCATTTTGTATGTGTATAAATTATTCACTTAGTCTCTGATTCTTAAAATAGCATTAAAAGTCACTATTTTCAGCAATATGAAATAAATGAATTTTTCCATATTCCTTCCACCAAGTATAGTTACCAACTGTGGACATATGAAATTATATAAAACAAACATAAGATGACTCTGAAACATGAAGAGAAGAAGGTACACTATCTAGAGCTGTTGGGGCCAAGAAATAACATGACAGTATGTTCTCTGGGATTTCTTTTTGTTTCATATATCACTAATTGGGTGATAGAGAAGTTGGCAGTCACAAAAACTAATGGGTAAGGACATGACAAGCCCCCCCCCCCAAAAAAAAACCTCTTCTCTTTAGCTGAAAGATCAGCCTATTAAAAAAATCAAACATTTAGGTAAAACTGCCCCACTGTGACCAAACACTAAACCGTGGACTTACTATAACCCTTCTAAGCTAAATCTGATTGGAGACCTAGACTTTCCCCCTTAGCCAGCTATAACGAGGCACCCCTCCCGTGCCACCAGTGTTGTGTCACAAAAGACCAGAAGGTTGAATGAAGAACTTGTATTGTTATCACCTTTGGATGATAACAAGAATTTCCATCTCACATTTACCCCCATGGTATTAGTGGAGACCACACGAGGATCTTAAACTTTCATCCTCACCAAGATGTAATGAGTATAGCTTGCTAGAGTGGTATCAGAAGAGGCCCATTGGAGTGTTAGAACTTTTTACATCTCAGAGGTATTAAGACAAGTCTCTCCCCTGTAGGAGCAAGGAGGTGTGTGGAGCAATAATGAGGCACCCCTGATTCTCCCAGGATAGTATCAGTGAAAGCCCAGCAGGGAGCTGCAGTACACCCTAAACAAAAGTAGGAAGGTGCCTCCTCACCCTCGGAGTGGCAATGGAGGCCAAGGGGAAAACCTGGACTTTTGTCCCATCTGGCATTAATGAGATAGTGTGTCTCTTCCCCTGCTGCCATGGTGTTAGAAACCTGCTAAAATAGAAGATTTAAATAAGATTTAGAATTTTATAACATAATACTCAAAATGTCTAGGATTTAATAAGAAATCACTTGTCACACCAAGAACCACAAAAATTTCCACTTGAATTAGAAAAGGCAATCAACAGCTGACAACACTAAATTATACAGATATTGTAATTATATGATAATAATATTAAAACAGCAATCACAAAATAAGCATATTTGAAACAAATGGAAAAGTAAAAATTCTTAGTGAAGACATTAGGAATATAAAAGAGAATCAAATGGAAATTTTAAAATTGAAAAATAAAATAACTGAAAGAAAAAAAATAAATGGCTGGCTCAGAATAAAAAGAATGAAGAAAAAAAATCAGTGAACTTGAAGAAAGACCAATAGAAATCCTCCACTCGGAATAATAGAAAATAGATTGAAAAAAAAAATGAAAATGAAGAGATCCTCAAGACCTGTCAAACTGTAGCAAGTTACCTAACTTCATGTCATAGGAGTCTCTCTTAGAAGGACAAGAAGAAAGAGGGTGGATCTGAAAAAAGCACTTGAAGAAATAATGGCTGAAAAATTCCCTAATTTGATAAATGATGCAAATCTACAGATTCAAGAATTTGAACGAACCCCACGCAGCACTTTAACTCTCGCTCAGCTGGAATGAGGGGAAATTAGGACATTATCAGATGAAGGAAAACTAAAAGAATTTGTTGCTCTGAGACCTATCCTTAAAAAAATTACTAAAGCCAGTTTTAGAAACAAAAAGTGAGTGATAAAAAAGAAATATGAGGGAAGAAAATATCCAATTTATAAAAGCAAGCAAAAAGATAAAACTCCTCCAATGACTTCTCATGTTTCTCCAAATAGAATGTAATCTTGTTTCCTCAGTCTCCAAGGTCCTAGATGAGCTACTCCTTTCTAACTCTGTGGCCTCAGCTTGTCCTCCATGCCTCACCCATGATGCTCAGGGCTCACTGGCTGTCTTCAGTTCCTCAAACCCGCCAGCTCCGTGCTGCCTCCAGGTCACTGTGCAGCCTACTCCTTCTGCCGTAAATGCTCTTCCAGCTCCAACATTCTTTCTCCTCAACCAACCTGTGCTCAGCCTCAGAGAGTAACTTCCCGATCTCAAATTTAAGTACCATCTGTGACTTTTTTCATAATATCCTGTGCTTTTGTCTTCTGGAACTTATCACAAGTAATTATGTATCTATGTGTTTTTTATTTATATCTTTTTTCTAGAGGATGTCCTCCAGGACATTGAGAAGCTCTCTATGCTTCACTATTGTACCCTTGAAACCTAATATGTGGTAAACATTCAATAAACACTTCATGATTTCATAACAAAAATGTTAATAGTAAAATTTAAATTTGGGGAGATATGGATATTCAGTGTAGGTTTCTTTCAATTGTTCTACATTTTACAAGTGTCATAATAAAATGGGGAAAACAAAACAAAATCAGTATTTAAATAAGCATTAATAACTGAGAGCCAGTATTGTATTCATTATAATTTACAGCTAAATGTTCTTGTGAATATATTAAAAAATCAGGAAAGGTGAATAATTCTACAAATAATCCTCTGTTTTTCTTGACAAAATTTTCCATGAGGTAATAGAGGATCACAATGATCAATAATGGAATTACTATGTCTGCATCCCTTTCTTTTCAGATTTTTAGAGTAGACTAAGGAAATCCCATCTGTCACTTCATTGATAAGGCTGTTGTATGCTAGACTATCTGATCACATAATGAGATGTTTTTTTAAAAGACATATAGACTAGACATATCCAGTAGAAGTATAATGCAAAGCATAAATGTAATTTTGTGTTTTAGGAGGCATATGTAAAGGAATAAAAAGATATTGTTAAATAAATTGTAATAACATTTTGTTTAACCAAATATATTAAAAATATAATCATTTTCACATGTAAGCAATATAAAACTTGTTGACAAGTTATCATATATACTTTTTTTTCTTTCACACATGATTTAATCAATATTTGAAGTACCAGCATGTGCCAGGAACAGTGCTGGGTAATGAGGGCATTAAAATGAATGGCGACACACAGTAGATCATCAAACCTTTTTTTTTTATTTCAAAATATTACAGGGGTACAAATACTTTGGTTACATAAATTGCCTTTGCACCATACAAAAAGAATGCCCATCCCCCAGACAGTGGGTACCATATCACTTCGGTGTGGATTTCTCTGTCCTCTCTTCCCCCTCCCCCTGCCCGACACCCTGTGAATGTTACTTCCCACATGTGCACATTAGTGTTGATCAATTAGTACCAATTAAACCATGAGTATATGTGGTGTTTGTTTTTCCATTCTTGTGATACTTCACTTAGAAGAATGGGTCCCATCTAGGATAATGCAATAGGTAGTTCGTCTTTTTCTTATGGCTGAGTAGTACTCCATGGTATACATATACCACATTTTATTAATCCACTCATATATTGATGGGCACTTAGGTTGTTTCCACATCTTTGTAATTGTGAACTGTGCTGCTATAAACATTCGGATGCAGATTTCTTTTTTATAAAATGCCTCTTTTTTCCTTTAGGTAGACACCCAGTAGTGGGATTGCTGGGTCAAATAAGCTTCAAAATTACAGTACATGTTTTACACTTTCAGCATATCTCAACTCAGAACTTCCATATTTCAAATGCAACATAGCCATAAAAGGCTTGTGATTACTCTATTGGATAACAGAGATACAGGCAATAGGCTCAGTGCATTTAGGCTATAACATAACTTATACTCATAAGATTGCTAGTAATCATCAATGTATTCAGAGTTCTCCAATTAGAACAAACATCCAATATTCTAGTAGCTAAAGTATGCACTGAGTGCAGTTAAATCAAATGAACTGTTTCAAAAAGAACACAGTGTCCTGGACTCATGAGACTCTGGGCACCAGGAAACCTGAGGCTTTACTTCCAATGCTATAAACCTCCAAGATCTAAGTATCCTGAACAACATTTGACATCATTGTTTATCTACAGCCTTTTTTGTTTGTGCCAAAACTTGGAAATCTATGCTCAAAACCCACTTTTATTATTGATTCTAAAAGTTAGTCTTGAGGCTCCCCAAAGTGAATTGATTTATTGGGCTTACTTATGTTTTCATGGTGCGATAAGAAATTTATAGTAAGTTTAACATTTTACAGGCTCTTAAAAAGCTTCTTCAGTGTTTGATTTCATATATTTCTAGGCCAACCTTGCCTAGGGCTCATATTTGTTTGTTTTGAGTCTTCTTTTCCTACCTTATAGTCAGTCAAACTAGAAACTGAGGGGATGAGAGCCACATTTTCCTAAACAGGGACCAAGAAGAATTACCAATTTTGCTTTCTCTAGTTTGTCATTTATCTCTATTATGTAATCTAACTAAGGAAAGTGGCCTCATTATTCTTTTTGTAAAATGTATTTTTATTGTAAGTTTACACATTATATTAGTATGTATTGAATTCTAAAAGTCCTCATTTACACAAGTCAGACTTACAGTAAAGTATATACAAAATATTGGTGAGGAAGTGAAGGACTAGCACAAAATCTAGTAAACCAAGTTTACTTTAATACAACAAAGCTTTGTTCTCAGAGAGATTGGACACAACTTCCACTAGGAATTTCTCTCTAACTTTCGTCAGTTAGAGCTGACCCCTGATCATTGGTGGGAAAGGCAAAAGCAAATGTAAAGTGCTTGCCTTGCATTTTTTGTTTGCTTAAAAAAAAAATGACAACAATATGAGGGAGTAGTAGATGATTAGGTAAGATATTCAAGAAGCAAATTGGGCCCAGATCCTCTCATCCTACAAATTTATTTTGTCTCCCAAGTACTGCATTTCAAGTAATACTTTTGCTATTTTCTTTTTTTTTACCACTGCCTAACATTGATTGCCATCTGTCAAAAATGCAGTGTTCCTACTATTTGCTCCTTGGTTTCCAAGCCAATGGTTATAATTTTTTTTTTTTTACAGTAACAACCTTCTCCTAAAATGAATGACAGTAGGAGCAGGGTGGAAAGACTTTTATTCACTCTACATATTAAAGAGCTAAGGAGGGGCTTGTGAGGGGGAGAGTGTTAAAGCCCTATGGATCTGGACTTGAAGAAGTTCCCATTTTGGATGGACATAAGAAGCCCTACACTGGAGATGGTGACAAAATTGAGTTTAATCCTGTAGTGGGTATAAGAAAAGATGTTGTAGGTTATGTATTTCTTCACGTTTAATGTCTTCTGAATGATAGAGGTAAAGAATGCATTTTCTTTTACATTAAATGGTTAACAGTCAAACTATGTCACAGTTTCCTAAAACTTGAGCACTGGATTATAATTTTCAAGAAATTATACACGAGAGAGGGAAAGATGGCGGATTAGGGGAGACCTCCTGGCTCTCTGCTCCCACAGCGGGAGGTGAAGAACATGGACACCCACACGCGAGTGAGGCGCTCTCCCACAGGATCGGCTGTGCGAAACTGCAAAGAAGCAGCGAGGGACAAACAGCGGTGCTGATAAAGTAAGGAGAACTGTAGAAACACCCGGAGGGAGTGGGACAAAAGGAAGTGCAGCGCGGGTCAGCCGCGCCTGCGGCGGGCTGGCCCGGGCAGAGAGATCTGACGCACAGGAAGACGACTCTTCCTTCACCAAACCCCACTCCCACGCAGGCAGGGAAGTGCCAGAAGTCGGAGCGAAGTGGTAGCGCAGACTGCCGAGCGGTGGGGAGCCGAGACAGGAGCGGGTCCACTTTAAACGCGCGCGGGGGAGCGCGGCGCCGGGAAAGCATCGGAGGGGAGGGGCTGTTCGGAGCGGGCACCCCGCGGATCGGACTCCGCGAGCCCACAGAGGAGAGTTTGGAGGCGGCTTCTCACCACAGGAGACCGCCAGGACTAGATCACGAGAGGGGAACTCCATAAAAGAGGCTCTTTCCGTGGAAACCACTGAAAGTTCGGTGGGCGCTTGGAGGGACACAACACAGAATCGGCCCACGGCGGCCCGTGCGGCCCGCGCGGCGGGTCCCGCAGCGGCTCTGGGAGCTTCAGTGCGACTACCATACGGTGGTCACAGCTGCTGCCGCTGCGGAAGAGCTGGTTGAGCCCCGCGAAGAGAACAGCGCGCGCACAGCCGCAGTTTTTTTTTTTTTT
>CAUYSK010060713.1:0-11523 GCA_963575035.1 Avahi laniger
AGCTACTTGGGAGGCTGAGACAGTAGGATTGCCTGAGCCCAGGAGTTTGAGGTTGCTGTGAGCTAGGCTGACGCCATGGCACTCGCCCCAGGCAAGAGAGTGAGACTCTGTCTCAAAAAAAAAAAAAAAAAAAAAAAAAAAAATGGAAACAAGCCAAATGTCCATCAGCTGATACATGGGTAAATAAAATGTGGTATATCCATCCATACAATGGAATATTATTTAACCATAAAAAGGAGTAAAGTACTAATAAATGGTACGACATGGATGAACTTTGAAAATATCATGCTAAATTAAAGAAGCCAGACATAAAGACCACATATTATATGATTCCATTCATATGAAATGTCCAGAATAGGCAAATCCATAGAGACAAAAAGTAGATTAGTTTTGCCAGGGCGAAGTGACTGCCTTCCCCTTGCAGGAGGGGGAAGTAACTACTAATGGATATGGGGTTTCTTTTGAGGGGGATCAGAATGTTCTAAAATTGTGATGTTGGTTGCCCAGCTCTGTGAATATGGTAAAGCCCACTGACCTGTACACTTTAAAAGGGTGAATTTTATGGTACATGAATTATATCTCAATGAAGCTGTTATTTAAAAACAAAAGACCCCTAATCAAGATATCTTCTAGTGTAGAGAGCTCAACAGAGAGAGGCAGCCTGGGGTGCTGGGAAGAATACCACCACCTGGAGCTCCAGAGGATCCCATTCTAACCCCAGGTTTATTTCTTGCGTAGCTCAAATTTCACCCTTTTGGTCCTGAGTTTCATCACCGATAACATGAAGAGACTTAGTAGATCATTTCTCAAATGTCAGCCATTTATGTGCCAACTTGATGATTCTTGTCATTTCATTGTGCCAAGTGAATGATTATTTACCTGCCTATTTTTTATTTTTTATTTACCTGCCTTTTTTTTTTTAACCTAGCATCATTCTAAACAAATATATTCACAGAATCATGGGTTTGCTGAGCTAGTTGTACTTTCCCCAAGCACAATAAAATCAGTACTAGATAATAAAATTTAAAATGTCCATCCATCTGCCATGTCACCAGTTGTATTCCTACTGTTTGGGAGCCCAGGACTTGAGGATCTCCAAAGTTCCATCTATAAACTAGCCCAGAGGGGAGAGGACAAGGGTCTTCCCTTTGTTCCTCATTCAGCTGTCACAGACATTTTAATCATAAGCCTCATCATGTGGCCTGACCGCCCCTGTCTCTGGGTGTGGGGACTTGGGGTCTGCTAGAAGAGGGGGGCTGTCACAAGGCCAACCCCTCTGGGTGCTGGGGATGGTTACTGTTACTGTCATTTTGCCGAGGAGGAGATTGTCTGGGAAACATTAACATACTAGAAGAGGCCAAAATAGATCTTTTGACAATTTCAGAGCTCTTTTACCTATATCATAATAGGCCATGACGTCAGACATTTTGGAGTGTGTGTATTGGTGGTCTTCATCAAATCAGGCCATGCACATAACTGCTACCTTTGCCTGTGGGTAGGATCAGCATTGAGGAATGAGACACAAACGTGGCTTTGTAGGATGGAAAGGGTATGATACTTTTCTTCCCCATTGTAAGGGTCATGGCCAACACTCCTACAACAAAAGATAGGTTAATAAGAGAGTAAGGGCCAGGCGCGGTGGCTCACGCCTGTAATCCTAGCACTCTGGGAGGCCGAGGCGAGTGGATTGCTCAAGGTCAGGAGTTCGAGACCAGCCTGAGCAAGAGTGAGACCCCGTCTCTACTAAAAATAATATAAAGAAATTATCTGGACAACTAAAAATATATATATAAAAATTAGCCGGGCATGGTGGCGCATGCCTGTAGTCCCAGCTACGCGGGAGGCTGAGGCAGAAGGATCACTTGAACCCAGGAGTTTGAGGTTGCTGTGAGCTAGGCTGATGCCACGGCACTCTAGCCCGGGCAACAGAGCAAGACTCTGTCTCAAAAAAAAAAAAAAGAGAGTAAGCATAATAGATTTATTTAGTCAAAGTTTTGCCTGATATGGGAGCCTTCAGAAATGAAGGGAAAACTGTTTGTTTTTATTCTTAGATTGGATGAAGAGTAGACAGGTGTGTAGAAACGTGACAGGACAAAAAGGAAATGATGTCATAGTAACAGACTGAGTGGGGAAACTCAGACAAGACTGTTCAGGTTCTTCTTGGCCTGTCTGCGTGGCATTCCTTCCTCCTGGGTATGAGGCAGGACCCCTTCTGGAACGAGGGTCTTGTGTCCCACTATCAGACAAGGTCAGAGAATGTTTTTGTGACCAGTTCCTACACCGAAAGGCAGGAGAAGGTTAGAGCAATATTTCTAGGTTTTATGGTTTGCTTTGGGTAAAAGGGGATCCGGTTTCCATGACCTGCCCAGGAGAAGAGGAACTGTGGGTGTAGGGAGAGGCTTCAGGAGAGAATGAGGCGAGAGGAAGAGACCTTGGTTCTGAGGACCTTCCAATGCCCTTCAGATCCAAGCACTCAACATGCCAAAGCATCATGGTATTGTTTTCTGAGCCTCAACAGCTTCTAAGATGAAAATTATATCCGTTGAATTTCTAGCATTTCCATGTATCAGTAATAAACAGTAGCAAACTCCCGTTAATTCCTTCATTACACACATGTCACTTACAGTTACTAGCTCAAAATCTCTACTCCCCACCAGTCAGAAACCACGTCGTTCTTACCACTTGCTGTATCTGCAACACTTGGCCAGTATTTAGCACATAGAAGGGCCCTAATGAATCTCAGTTGAATTCACTAATAGCACCTCGCCTCCAGGTACAGCCCTGAGTGAGTGTGTGTGGTTAGGCAGTGGATTGGGGTAGGCTGAGACAAGCCCACAGACAAGGGACAGGGCTTACCACCGTGTCCAGGTGCCTGCACCGTGGGCAGGAAGCGGGGGAGCCCTTCAGCCACATGGGTTGCATCCTCTGCATGGAGCAGGCCGTTGCCACAACCCGGGTCCGTTAGTTGAGGTGGTTTCTATCTGTCCAGACAGGAGAGCAGAGCAGTGATGCATTTATTACATCCAACAACTAACTGCTGACAGCCAGCCCCATGCGAAGCCCTGTGCCAGGCACCATAGAGGAGGCAAATGCAACTCAGGGCCGCACTGAGCCCTACGCAGGACTCCTGAGTACACAAACCCACCAGCCCGGCCCGCCGATTCTTGTGCAGTGTTCTTTCCGCAGCAGCACCGCCTTCCCAAAGCGATGTCCTAGCTGCCCGGGTTCGGAGGACTCTTCCAGCAGTGCGCACTGGGAGGCTGCATGGATTTTCCGCCGAGATTCACACACACAGGAGCCTGCAGCGTGCTAGGTGCGGGGGTGCGTGGGGATACAACTCATCTTCGCCACAGGGAGCTTGCGGTGGTGGCCGTATTGCTAGTCCAGGTGAGACGCAGGGGATACGAGAGACCTGCTCACAGAGACATAGACCCGACAGGATGTGGGGTTAGTGTCTGGGAAGCTGGGAGCAGAGGAGCCGTGGGCAGAGGGAGGGAGAAGTGAGTGTCGGGGGACACATGAAGCACATGGGGTTTGGGGCTTCGGAACCTAGGGATTTCTGGATGGTTCTAGCCACAGGATGAGGCACTTGTCCCTAATATAACAAGGCCACAAGTTGCTTCTGCAGTCCCTGCTCTTCTTTGGACCAGCGATAACAACGGGCATGGAGGCTTTCTGCTTTTTGCTTCCTGCTTTCAGCAATCTTTCTCCATCAGGGTTCCACTTTTCAGGCTACGTGAGCGCCAGGGCACGTCTTCTGAAATGCCGGCGCTCCCTTACATCGAGTGCGCCGCTGTGAACACAATTGCCTGGCCCATTCTGAGGCTTGTTCCGTTGTCCAGGCAGATCAAGGACAGAGAACCAGGCTAAAGAGCTTTCATGAAGCCTACAGTGATGATATAATAGTTGGTGTGCAGCAGGGTTTCTGAACCTTGGCACTATTGACATTGGACTAGATAATTCTTTGTTATGGGGGGCTGACTCGTGCACTGTAAGATGTTTAGCCGCGTCCCCGGCCTCCACTCACTGCAGAATGCTGAGGAACTCCCCAGTGTGACAACCGTAAATATCTCCGGACATATCCTATATCCCTGGGGGTAGGTGGGTAGATGTAAAATCATCCCCTGTTAATCACTGGTGTACAGGCTTTGAATTTGAGTCCTGGCTCTACCATTTGCTACACAGGCAGTCATTTAACTGATCTGTGCCTCAGTTTCTTTATCTGTAAAATGGGAATAATAATAGTACCTACCTCACAGGATTGTTATGAAATAAGTTAATATGTATAAAGAACAGTGGCTAGCACTCGATAAATACTATTGTTCTTTTTTTAAGTACAGTATATGACTTTCAATCTACTGTTCTTATAACAGAAATAAAATGTAGATAAAGTAAATGGACCATTAATAAAAAGACTGCTCCATAAATAATCATTGTGGTATAGAAACAAGAAGTTTAATTTGTTTATGTTCTGTCCTGGTTATTTCTGGTAAACTGTTCAAGATAGCTTAAAATAAAAGCACATACACCATTGGGCAATTTAAAGTTGAGTTAGAAATTAATAACCGTTAAAACTGGAGTAAAAACTGAAAAGGGGGAAGTTAATTCTGTCAAGAACTCAAAATTGGATGCGTGTTCACTTTAGCAACAGATAGAATCCTGAGCTTCCTAGCAGCTACTGCAAAATAGAAACACAGCCGAGAGAACTCACTACCAGGACCTCAAGGAGAAAGAAACTTTTTTTGCTAAGCCCAAGAGGAACTTTTTGTTAAGTGAGTCTTAACACAGGCCCTTGAGTAACAGAACGGATGATGTTTAACAGCATTCCAGAGGCAATGTTACATATGCCTCATCTGTGCCCACCAGCGATAAAAGCTTATTTCAAGTTTCACCACAATTCTGCAGCTCTGCTCTGGCCAAGAATGGACCTCAAAGAGAAGCTCCCCAACCCCACCACCAAAGAATGAATTCCCTGAAAATGCCCACCCCTCCAGTGGCAAGTTGGGGTTGGCAAGAGAAGCAGCCTCTGCACCCCGGCTGCCTTGCTTACCTCCAGGCCCTGCTACGGGCCAGCTGGCAGGGCTGGTCCCCAGCACACACCGCCAGTTGCCTAAACGGTCCTGATGGCTCAGCTCTCTGGCTGCAGCCCCTCAGTAAAGGGGGCCCGCCATGGGGCTTGGCACTGGGGGAGACTCTGGAGCCAAACTCCCCCACTGCTCAGTTCTGAATGGCTCTCTGAGGGGAAGCAAAGAGAGGAAGAGGCCAGCTCTGTGTGGACTAAGGGAAGCGACTGCAGAGCGAAGGCTCAGAGTGACCCAGGGCAAAGGACATCAGTTACCAGAACATGATGTGCGGTGAAAGCAGCATCTTGCCCTCTTAACACCACTGTGGTTCAGTTTCCTCTTCCATAAAATGAGGATAATATTCATAGGGCTATTGTACAGATTAAGAGAGTTTTATATGTAAAGTGCTTAGAGAAATGCCTGGCATACAGCAAATGTTAACTGTTACTATGGTTATTTTTGCTCTCAGCACTCTCTTGTGTACATCTTATACTCAAGCAACTTATCTCCCTGAGTGTGGGGGGTGACAGGAAAAGGTCACTGCATCACTTTCAACCTGGAGCCAAACAATGGGACCAAGCACTGGTTTGCAAAATATGGGAGGAGGCCTGAGCATGGGATACTGGTCCCAACTGTGCCACTAAAGAACGGGTCCGCTTATCAGTGTGTCCTTGGGAAAGTCCTTGCTCGTCTCTGGCCCTCAGTTTACTCACCTAGAAATGAAATGGTGGGTCTAAATAATTCCTAAATTTGAATAGTCAAATTCATTAGAATCACATGAAGACACTGTAAAATGTGGATTCCCAGGCTCTGCCAATCGAATCCAAATTTCTGGAAATGAAGGCTGAGAATCTGCATTTTATTGAGCTCCTCAGAAGATCCTGATGTTCAGTTAGGTTTGAAAGCCACTGACTGCATAAGCTCTAAGGCCCCCTTCAATATTTAAATTCCTAAGATAAATTAATTATAGAGTCATCAAGCAGAAAGGAGCTTTGAGTGGCCGTGTACCTTAGCGGACCAGGGCAGACGGCCGCTTGCCTGTGAGAGAGCCATGCCGGGGCCCCGATAGCTCTCCCTGGGTTTAAGCATCCCTGGCATTAGGAAAATAAAGACTTTCTATCTAATCGAATGCTCCATTTCAGCAATTTCCTCCCACTCTGCTGGCTTTGTTCTCAGAGCGATGGAGAAGGACCGGTCAGCGCCCCTTCACTACAGCTCTTCACGCACATGAGTTCTGCTTGAAGTCAGACCAGTCCTGACGTTATTCCCAGTGAAACGTCTCTTGACTTTGGCCCTTTCTTTCCCTTCCCATTGCAACTGTCCTGCATGAGGCTGTTCATACCTTTTGTCTGGACCCTACAACGGCTTCCTAAGTAGTCTTCTGACCTCCAGCGCCTCCTCTCTTTAATCTTTTCTTCGCTGTATGACAATTATTTCCCTGGCCTCTGCCCTGATGGTATCACTTCTTCAGTCCACAAGTGCTCCATGCCTCCCAGTCAAAACTAAACTCAGCCCGTCACTCAAGGCCTTTCAGAGCCTGACCCAACCTACATTTTTGCTTTCTTAGTTTATTATATTTCTCTTCCATAACTCCATCAGGCCAAGAGCCACCTTGGGCTACAGTTAACTTTGTTGAATTTTTTTGACAGGTTTCCCAAACTTGAATAACCACAGAACTCCCCTCCCCACCACTGCCTGTTTTTCTTGGCAAAATAGCTATAACATCTCATGCACACTAAGTGATTCCTAGTGCTCAGTTTGGGAAATACTCTATATGCCCTTCCATCTGATTGCCAATGGCTTAACTCTCTATTCTGGAATTCGCGCAGGTCTTGAACGCCAACTCAGAGCAACTATCTAACGTTGTCATGCCTGCTACCTGTCAATCTGTTTCTAAATACTGAGAAGGCTCTACAGAGACACGAAATCAGCACACTCCTCTGTCCCCACTCTTACTCTTTGCCTTCTTTCCTGTGCCGATACCACGTTTTCCTTAAGAGTTGAATTGCTCAAGATTTAATTAAATGAGCACAGTTGACTGTTCAACCTGATCTTTGTTTTTCCAACTTCCAAACAAATAGCCTCCCTCAAGGTAAATATCTACTTTTCCTGGGGCTACTCCCCATTCCGTCACCTGTGACATTGTTGGTTAATTATATTTAATAGTACTTGCCCCTAAGCCCTAGATACGATGATGTAGACTCAGAATCCTTCTCAACACAATTCCCCAGGCAGGCTCTATCCATCAGTCAGAGTTGGCATGCAGTAGAGACAGTGTTGCTTACCGTCAGTGACCTAGTTGATTAAATAGCTAACGTGTTTACTAGAAAAGCTCCATGAGTTTCAATTTCAGCTCCCTTATGGAATGTAGAGAAGGCTCTAGTTACATCCTGTCTACTCCAAGCCTTTCAGACTAGAGGATCTGGGTCGTGGGTGAGGATCTATTAGAAGTCAAATTTGGCATAAAAATTGGAATAAGACCGTCGAGGTCAGAAAAGCTTCTACTAAGAATTGTCCTGGAGCATTGTCTACCTCTCATCTCTCTCTCCTGCTAAAATCCACAGAAGTGTCTGGAGAGCTAGCGGTTCTTTAGCCATAAAGAAGAGTCCCTTAGAGGTTACAAAACAAACAGCAGACTACCCCTGGAAGGAGGAATCTCGGGGGCAGGCAGCAATTGGAGATGCCTTCAGTGTCCCCGAGCAGCGGCAAGGTTTTCACCTTGGCCTGAGCTGATGGAACCACATGCAGTGGAAAGACTGATAGCTTTCTTCAGGTAACGGGTTGCTCCAATTTCTTCTCTCCTCCCCCCCCCTTCTTCGCCGAGTTGATCACATTTCCTTGGTGATTTTCATGCTTAGTCAGTAGCTCTTAGGGAATAAGCGTGTATTCCACAGGGACCTTTTCCAAATAAACTACTGTGTATTAATTAATGTTATCCTGTGTACAATATCTTCTTTCCTGCCTACCATAAGCATTTATTAAACACCTACTATGTGCTGTGTGGTAAACACTGTTTTAGAGAAGAAAGCCCTCAAACTCTGGAGTCACAAGAGGAGGCTATATATGAAATAAAGATGCCGTAGCCCTCATTAGCAGAAAAATGCATTTCAGGTTGCTTCCTCTCTTCTTTAGATCTCAAGAAAGCTGTAACTGAGTGGGAGAAAGTTGAGACCCTGGCAGCTAAAATAAGGGAATTCCAGGGAATTCTGCAAAATCATGAACAGCCTCCATTGGGTAAACACAAACAAGTTCTCAAATACAGGATACTATCAATAATGAGAGGTCAGCTGAATATTTTCTAGACTTTACTATTCTACTTGTTTTCTATATATTAACTCCCTAAATCCCCCAAATAATGTTGTGAGTTAAATACTGTTATTATCATTCAAAAGATGAGAAACAGAGGCACAAAGAGATTAATGACCAACCCGAGGCCAGAGAGCTAGGAAGTGGTAGAGCTGGAATTTGAACCTACGTGTCTCATTGCAGACTCCAAAACTGCCTGAAATATGTACATTGAAGCAAAAAGCAAAGAAAGTGCTGATTCATGGATTGGAATGGAATGGGATGGGTAATAAGTAGGTGGTGCTTTTTATTTCAAGATGTTATATCAGTTAAGGATAGAAGGGTTTTGACAGATGGACAGTTCAGCGTGCCTAACCCTCCCATACTTTAAGGAAGGCCCCGTAAGGGCCAGCTGGTCCCTCAGACCCACCCATATCTTTTACTGTCCCCCTGACAGATAGCAGAGTGGCTTCCCAGTGCCTGACCCAGAGGACAATGTCATGTTCTTCAGTGCCGGACATGGAGACAGATCAGCATGCGTCCCCATGTACTTCCATACTGCATTTCTGACTGGAAAACCATGTGATGTAATTAGTACCTACTGGCATCAATGTCACTTGTCACAGAAGTCTGAAGCCCTAACTTTTAGAATAGACTCCTCACCTATTGTCCCTTGATATCGTTTTTTTCATCTATAAATGTTATTCATTCAGAAAATGATTTTAAGCACCTTCTCCATGCCAAGCACTGGGCCCTAAGCCCTTGCCACAAGGTACTGGCTATCTGCTCTCAGTGGCTGACAGGGATCTTACCCCGCACCGACTCACTGTGTCCTCAAAGCATGCCAGGCAGGCAGGGAGGGCCCAACTGTCCTCTTCCCTAGGAGTCTGTGAGCAGCAAATGAGATCTCACTGGGGAAAGTGCTCTGTGACTAGCAGAAGGTGAGAATGGGGCGTGGGGGGGGAGGGGGCAGAAGGCAGAGGAGGACAGGTAAGGGAGAAGAGGGGGCGCACAGAGAGGGGAAGTGGGAGCATCTCAACTAGGAGCTGTCGGCCTCGTCTGGAGACCTGGGGCAGGCAGCCGCCGAGCTGAGCGCTCTGTTAGTGGCTGCGAGCCTGAGCAGGGCCTCCCAGACGCCGGGGGACAAAGCCTGAAGCTCTGGGCTTTCCCTCGCAGCAGGCTAAGCCCAAACCTCGCTGCCCTCGCGCAACTGCTCTGGGCTCGGTTCCGGTGGGGACTTAAACCTGTGCTATACAGGCTCGTGCCGCCCCCGACCTCTTCAGGATCCCGGCTTGAACAGTGACCAGGGCCCGGCCTTCGCTCTATTGTGAAGCCCGATTTCTCATGAATCCCCTTATATAACGGTATCCCTGAGAAATGGTGGCCCGAAGTGACGCCAGCCACCGCCATTCTCTGTGCTGAAGCGCCACCTAGAGGCCAGTTCTAGTTCAAACCAGTGTTTAGGGTAAGTTTTCAATTTTGCCTTGAAAAGGAATACACGAGAAAATGAGACGCCTTTGAACAAAAAGACAAAAAGGGAAGAAAATGGCGCAAGACCTTTAAGAGGACCTCATCAGTCCCTTCACTAGCTCTTACGTGGTTTACTGATGGGCTATGCAAGGGCTGAGATGTGTCAGCTTCTTAACGGGACAGGATATCCTCCCATCCATGGAACAAATGTGAGACTGTCACTGTTTCTCACATATTCTAAAATCTAGATTTGAAGAGCAGATATGCTCTCCAGCTTGTCCTGCATCCAGATCCCAATCCATCTGTTCCTTTTCTCCTACCCCAAAATACATACTCTCTGGCTAGCTTGGGAAGACAGTTTTGCAGTGGATAGGGCCTCCTTCTTAGGAAAGTTTGCTGATTCTGCTTACATTTCTGGCATCAGCCGCACTACACTGAGCATGAATGCACGTTAAGCCTGGGCCATCTATTGAGAAGTAGTTGGATGAATCTACAAAGGCATCAAAGATAAGTTGATAGTTCAAAATGAGCATTGAGTTATTTTAGCATGAAGAAAATCTAAGCTATATGTTCCAGGGTCATCAGGGTCCCAGCTTGAACACCGAACATCAAGAACAGCAGAATATGAAGAAAAGTAAACCAGGCTCCCAAACTGAGCACAGAGGTTTTTTTTAATCCTTTCTCTTTTTTTTAAATTTTTTTTTTAATTTTTCTTTTTCTTAGGTTTTCCTGTTCATTTCCTTTGCCAAGCCAGCAATTCAGCTTCCTACTACTCGGCTTATTGGATTCTTAAGTGTAATTGGGAAACAAGATACATCAAATATTTAAGTTCTCACTCTCAAAGCATCCTAGTTCGCATTGCTTGGGGGCAGCAGCTGTGTACAGCGTCCAGGGAATGCCCACAGAGGCTACAACACATCTTTTCATTCAAGCAGCTGCTGGTACCTCTTCAGACCAACAACAATTCAAACAAGGGACTCCTTTTAGAGTAAACCCCGAGGAGCCTTGGGAAAATTAGAGTGATATTTGAATCTATTTAAAAGGACACCTGTTCCCCGGTGATAAAGTGCAGTCCATTGATTAGCCAAAGGGCCCGAAGTAAATGAAGTTGCCATTTCCTTTATCCATACCCCCAAATAAGTTAGTTATAAAAACTGAAGTGTTTGCTTCTCTTCGGTAGAAACAATTCATTTGATGCTCACAGCAATCTTGTGAGATGAGTATTATCATTGCTGTTTTGCAGAGAAGGAAACAGAGGCTAAAAGAAATTTAGTAATTTGCCCATGAGAAGGAATAGCCAAGAGTTGAACTCAAGTGTTCTGATTCTAGAACATTTGCGGTTTTCCCGATGCTACCATCCCTCTTGGTATGAAGCCAACAACTAAGTACTGAAGAGAATATTCTGAGAAACAATTCAGTTTGCCACAGATCGCTATACTATAAGGGGGAATGTTTAGGCCAAGGATGACCCTCATTCAGGAAAAACGCTCATTGTTGGTTAGTTCACACGATATACTTTCCGGGAGGCTCAAAACTTCTCAGTTAAACAAAAAGATTTCTCCTGACTTTTTTTTTTTTTTTTTTTTTTTGAGACAGAGTCTCACTTTCTTGCCTGGGGCGAGTGCCGTGGCGTCAGCCTAGCTCACAGCAACCTCAAACTCCTGGGCTCAAGCGATCCTACTGCCTCAGCCTCCCAAGTAGCTGG
>CAUYSK010060715.1:0-16382 GCA_963575035.1 Avahi laniger
GCTGAAGTTTAGAGTCACGTGCAACAGGGCAGGAGAGAAACACTGCTTCACCTCAAATGAGGCTGCAAGAGATTTTGGAGGTGCTGTTCAAGATTATTTTAAGTGGAAGGCTGACATGACCAACTTTGATGTGGAGGTACGTACCGCTCTGCCTATGATGATTCAAGAAGGCTGTGCATAGATTTGTAGAATTTCCAGACTAACCCAATCTTACGGACAATTAAACTGAGGCAATAGCACTAGTAGGGTGTGGTCAAGAAGAGCATAGGCTGTGGAGACAGAGATCTAGATGCAAATTTTGATTCCACAACTGTGTAACTTTAGGCAAAATAGTCTCTCTAAGCCTCTGTTTCAAATGGAGTCAATAATGGTATATACCTTCAAGTTTGTCCTGAAGGTTAAATGAGGTAACACATTTATCTGGCATATACTAAGTGCTGAGCAGACGGGAGCTATCAAGATTGTCTTCCCATTTCTAATCTAGTACTTTTTTACTACATTTGTGGACATCAACCAGAATTAAAACAATTATTTTGTTTAGGTGTGTCTTGGTTGCAGAGCTTTGCTGCTAGAAAAACGTGAAGGACATTTTTAAGACAAACCCTGTCCTTATCAAATCAGGACATCAGTGCTCATGCTCATCCTAGATCTAGCTCTCCTGTTTCTTAAATTCTGCTAGATTTCCAAATCCAAATACCTAGTTTTGGCATGATTACTCTCTTTGGTCCTAATCTTCTGCTACCCAAGTGATTGACATGTGATCAATAGGAACTAGAATCTTTAAATTTCTGACAGCTTAAAAGGCCCTTAGCACCGATGTTTTTACCAAGAGGTGAGTTTTTGGGACACTTGAATTTGGGGCAAGTCACTAGTTTCTCTGATTTATTTTTTTTTCATGTCAAATTTGGAGAACAATTCCCTGTTCCTTTTTTTCTCATATAGCTGCCATGAGAATGAATAGGCTAACTAGAACAATGGTGTCCAAAAGTTAAGAAGGTGGCTCAAAGGACAGTTTCTAGAACCATGCTACCTGTATTTAAATGCCGACTTAGAAGCTATTGTTGAGATCGTGATGAGGAACTTTTAGGTGAAAGATTGTGGAACATTTTATTTTTACTTTAATTTTTATTTGAATAGTTTAAGTGTGTTAGGAAAATTGTAACTAAGACAAAAATGCCATTTTTCACAGACATTATTGAGTCAGGTTTAAAAAAATAGAAAACAATATTAACAGATGAAAAAGCAAATGTGGCACAGAGTTAACAGTTGGTTAATCTAGGTGAAGGGTATATTTGGGATTTCGCTGTGCCAGTATTCTTGTAACACTTGTGTATATTTGAAATTTTTTCTGAAAAAGTTAGAAATTTAAATATATGTATTAAATAACTTATAAGCCTTCACAACATGTTTGTATTATAAAAATTGGGGAGAAATCTGGTGGTGTCCAACTGATAAATACAGTGAATGAAAAGAAAATAGATTTAAAAAATAAAAAATAGTATATACTATATGACTTAATTTGTATGAAGTTCAGAAAATAACAAAATTAATTTATGATAGTAGCAGTCAGATTAATTATTACTTCGAGTGGGTATTAACTGGGTGGTGGAGGGGAGCCTTCTGGGGTATTGGAAATAGTCTGTATATTTACCCCGGTGATGGCTACAGAGTGTATATATAAGTAAAAACTTAGTAACTGTACACTTAAGATTTGTGTACTTTACGATATGCAAAGTATACTTAAATAAATTTTTTTTTAATTGGTAAAGCTTCAGAAAGTCTAGGTAATAAGTGCAGTTTGAACAATCCTAAAACTATTTTGTCTTACTCAACTTTACTATAGGTTCTTTTGAACATCCATGATAATGAAATCATCGTGGGCATTGCATTGACTGAAGAGAGTCTCCACCGAAGAAATATCACACATTTTGGACCTACAACTCTTAGATCAACTCTTGCCTATGGGATGCTCAGGTGAGAGAATGAGTTTGCTATTCAGATTAAAGTGACACCTGGGTTTGAATTTTCCCCTCAAAATACTGATTTTATATGTGTGTGGGAGGCACGTATTATCTTGGAATTTAGTGGATAAAGAAGAGGATTAAAAGTTGATGTATTTCTTTCCCCTGTATCCAACATTGACTCCTTGTGATCCTGATTGCATCAATCAGTATTTCAATTTTCTTTTTTTTGAGACAGAGTCTCCCTCTGTTTCCCACGCTCTAGTGCCGTGGCGTCAGCCTAGCTCACAGCGACCTCACACTCCTGGGCTTAAGCAATCCTACTGCCTCAGCCTCCCGAGTAGCAGGGACTACAGGCATGTGCCACCATGCCCAGCTAATTTTTTCTATATATTTTTAGTTGTCCAGCTAATTTCTTTCTATTTTTTTAGTAGAGACAGGGTCTCGCCCTTGCTCAGGCTGGTCTCCAGCTCTGAGCTCAAATGATCCACCCGCCTCGGCCTCCCAGAGTGCTGGATCACAGGTGTGAGTTACTGCGCCCTGCCAGTTCATGTGCTTCTTGAATGGGGTTGGTGAATTTGTGTTAGAAAGGACATACTGTATTTTGGGATGTAGAGTATATTTTGCTGTATTTCATTTCTGTGCAGTGAAGCAGATAAAAGCAGAGATTTTTATGTGTCTAAGTGTAAATCAACACAAAAGAGTTTCTACTTGTATTTTTAAATTTTGTACTTACAGCAACCCAGGAATCATCCTAGGATTTTTCACTTTTCAGAGCGCAAGATCTAGCTTTGCTTCTCTTTTGCTCTTATCTCTTTTATTGGGTGATTCTTTCCACCACTTGGACAAATTTATCTTCTCTAAGCTTCTGTTTTCCATATTGCAAAATGGGTTTGATGTGATACTTAAAGGATTATTAGAATTAAATGCAGAAACATTTGCAAAATACCTGTTTTATACAATGCCTGGTGTGTCCTGGTAGTTAAGTACAGTCATGCATTGCCTAGTGATTGGGATACATTCTGAGAAATGTGTCATCAGGTGATTTTGTCATGTGAACATCATAGAGTGTACTTACACAAACCTAGACGGTATAGCCTACTATACACCTAGACTGTATGGTATAGTATTCCTCCTAGGCTACAAGCCTATATAGCATGTTACTATACTGAATACTGTAAGCAGTTGTAATACAGTGGTAAGTATTTGTGTATCTAAACATAGGAAGGATACAGTATTATAATTTTATGGAACCACCTTGATATATTTGGTCCATCATTGACTGAAACGTTGTTACAGGGTGCATGACTATAATTGTATTTCCTTTTCTTCCAATCTTTTGCTTCCTCTTTTGTTTTGCTCATTCAGTGAGTCACAATTCAGCACAATCAGAACATATTAATTCAATGATGATAATAGAAAATTAGACCCATTTGATTAAGGAAAAATTCCTAATCTTTATTCATTTAACAAACGTTGATTATCTACTGCCAGGCAATATCATAGAAGCCAGGAATACAGAGAGGGAGTTATTTTGGGTGCAAATATTAAAAACCTAAGTAAGCTAGTTTAGGATAGAAAAGTGATGATTTTGCAAGGGGGGAGGTTATTGGAAAGATAAGGAGAAATCTTGGGGAATCCACAGAAAAACTGAACGCTGTCTCAAGAAGGGTGGGAACCACATCTTGGAAAACCACCAGAAACCTAGGCAGCTACTTTGCTCACTCCTTAAAGCCTGTGGACTACTGTCTCCACTCATCACATGCTGTCCCTCATCTAAATTTATATATTTCCAATTTCAAATGAAGAACCCATACTGCCTAGGGTTTTTAGCTCTTTATTCCAGATTCCTGGAAGAGAGGATCTGATTGATGTAGTTTTGGTCAGGTGTCCACGCTGACCCATCAGCAGTGGTTTGGGAGTACAGGATTGCTTACCACCCCAAGATGGTTGCCAAGGATTCTGTTGCTATTTGCTGAGGGGTAGGAATAGGGAGGTAGAGCAGACCAGGTGTTAAATGAGAACCCAGTGTTATTCCCCAAGAATTTGTGTTGTGGAGGCGATAATTATCATACATGTGATAAGTCCTATCACAGAACATGAAAAGATTGGAAGGGCAAGAAAAGGTAAGAGAGACCTGGTGACCTCTTACTAGTGCTTCACAGAGGGGTAGCACTTAAGTACTAACAGTAATGCCTGTAATCCTGACTCTGTTATCTATTGGTTTTGTGTCCCTGGACAGGTAACTTAATGATTCCTTGTATCAGCTTATCTTTAAAATGAGAATAATTATAGTAACCTACCTAACGAAAGAGCTTAAATCCATGCCTGGCAAAGAATAAATGCTCAAAGTAAAGCAATTATTTTTATATCAAGGTTATTATCTTTAAAATCAAATTCAGAAGTAAAGGAATACTGAATGTTTAATTGCCAATAAAGTTATATTGATGTATGTTTTACTTAAGACATGTTTCAGTTTTTTTAATGTGATACAGGTTTTTTTTTTTTTTACTAATTTTTTTCTTTTTACTTTTTTTTTCGCTAAAATGTAATACAGGTTTATATGAAAAACGATACTATATTTGTTTCTAAAAGTGCATGAGTGTGA
Organism: Avahi laniger; assembly: GCA_963575035.1. Taxonomy (NCBI): domain Eukaryota; kingdom Metazoa; phylum Chordata; class Mammalia; order Primates; family Indriidae; genus Avahi; species Avahi laniger. The sequence goes on from CAUYSK010060715.1 coordinate 4,570, forward strand.
GAGAGTGCGCGCGCGCGCGCGCGCGCGTGTGTGTGTGTGTGTGTGTTGTGTGTGTGTGTTTTAAGATGTCTAAGAAGCTAAATTCCATCTGGGAATGAAATGGAATTTCAGATGATAGTCAAGAGAGACTTTTAGTTATATATAATGTTTTTTTTCAAATGGTAGGATGTAGAGTCAACATGTTAATTACAAATTGATTTTTTTTTTTTTTTTTTTTGAGACAGAGTCTTGCTCTGTTGCCTGGGCTAGAGTGCCGTGGTATCAGCCTAGCTCACAGCAACCTCAAACTCCTGGGCTCAAGCGATCCTCCTGCCTCAGCCTCCCGAGTAGCTGGGACTACAGGCATGCGGCACCATGCCCGGCTCATTTTTTCTATATATTTTTCGTTGTCCAACTAATTTCTTTCTATTTTTAGTAGAGACAGGGTCTCATTCTTGTTCAGGCTGGTCTTGAACTCCTGACCTTGAGTGATTCTCCTGCCTTGGCCTCTCAGAGTGCTAGGATTACAGGCGTGAGCCACCACACCCAGCCTACAAGTTGATTCTTAAAATGACTGTAGATTGGTGTTCTTTTATGTGCTGGTATCGTAGGTCCTCAATATAGCTTCAGGTATCATCCTCGTAGAAGCCTCAGCTTTTGGTTGAATCTCTTCACTTAGGCTCTTCTCTTTCCTCCAGGCTCTGTGATCCTCTACCTTATGATATAATAGTCGATCCAATGTGTGGAACAGGGGCAATACCAATAGAGGTAATAACATTTATTTAGCTTTTAGATAAGCAAGTGATATATCCAGAATGTTCTAAACCTAATGGGCAAATTAGACATAAGGAAATCACCAAGGTTCGGTGATTGGACCCAAGAGTTTTAAAGCAATTACAATATTAAAGTTGGAAATTTTGTATAAATACTGCAACTATTTAATTCAAATAGCCAAGTGCTATTGGACTAGATAGTGATGTCTATTCACTGAATTACAGAGGGAGCTGAGAATTACAAACTGCTGGTGAGTCCTCTTTTTGTAAAAGACAAGCTGGTAGGCTTGAACGGGAAAGGATAATCGAAGGCATAAACTAAACTGAAGGAAGAAGATTTTCATTTCTATCAAGTGAGATTATGCTTCTTAATCCACTTAAGTTGCTAGAGGGTATAAGTATAGTTGTAAAAAGGGAAAACCTATGAACATTACTTAGATTTTTTAGGAAGTCTGACAAGCTTACATACCAAATGCTCTTAAATAGTTTTTAAAATTACTATTGAGAGGACTCCTAAAAACTGCCTAAAGCAAAGAAGGAAATGGGAAGGCATTTTCTAAACAGAGAATATTTAACAGTAGATAACTGATTCTCCGTGAATAAATCTCATCTATATGTTTATAAAGAATGTGGAAGAGGGAGCTCCCAGGAAAATTGCTTATATTTGTATGAAAATAACTAAGTTCTTCCACATGGTACACTGAAAGCCAGTTGGAATAAACTGGGGAGATACTACAGATTCTGAGTGGGCAATAATTGGACAGAGGAGCAAGTCCAAAGCAACCCACAAAAGGAAAAATAATCCAAACTGTAATTAGAAAATGATATCTGTGACTTGGGAATTAAAATCCAAGAAGGAAGTCATAGTCTGTGTAACTACTGTGTTCAGCTAGTGAAATTACTCTGGCCAAAGAGACCCACATAGAGAAAACCCAACTGTGGTCAAGAAGGATTCTGGGAACAAAGCAGTATTGTTTTCCAGCATTAACCATGATATGTGTATGAAACAGCAGGTAAGGTCACCACATATCAAGAAATACACAACGGGGGGAGGGGCGCAAGGGCAACATACGTAACCTAAACATCTGTACCCCCATAATATCCTGAAATAAAAAAAAAAAAGAAATACACAGCAGAGGTAGAGAATGGAATGAAAAGGAAAGCCAAAGGAAAAAAAAAAAGAGATAAAAAGATTGAGCCACTTCCATTTAAGAGTAGTCATGAGGTTGCCAATGTAGGAAAATCTAAACTAATATATGATCGAAATGAATAAAATTATGATATACCCTATCAATATAGGGTATATATGCAGATTTGTTCACCAAAGTAGTATTTCATCTAGAATACTTTTTTAAGACTTGGAAGTACTGTAAAAAACGCAGCTCTTTGTGATGCTGAAAATGCAAGTAGGCTTTAAAAAAAAGAAGGGGTGAGAATCACTAAGGCTTTCATCCAGCTCTGTAGGTCCCTGCTTTATCCCCACCCACCATAAATCTGGCACAGTTCAACTTCCTTTTTGTTTGAAGTCATTATAGGATTATAGACAGGAGCATGTCATCACCCTCAAGTGTGTGGGCAAAAGAACTGAAGTGCTATCCTGATGGATGACACGTGTGTTACTGTTTACAAAGAGGTATTTGCCACTCACCCCCAAGTAGAGGCAGAACCTTTCTCTGCTTTATGTCACAAACCTTCTGTTAATCTGTGTAGAACATTGTTCAGACCTAGGGTCACATGTCACTGCATCCCGCAAATGATATGAGACAGCTTTGTATTTATGTTCTGCTGACATGTTTTTGATTTAAAATTAGAAAATCCTTTGGTAGTTATCATTCAAATGCCCATGATATAAAGGAAATGGCATTTTATTTTGCAATTCTCAAATATTCCAATATATCATATTATGTAAACTCCTACAACGACAAAAGGGTATATAGGCTTAGTCAGTTTGATTTGGTTAATTTTTTCAAACCATGTTTATTTAGGATTTATTTAGGGTTTATTTAGTGTGCTAGACACTGCTGAGTGAGAGATTGAATAAAATACTAGACCTGTCCTCAAGGAGTTCCTAGATTAATTGGGAGGCACACAAGGAAAGAAATAATTAAAAATAGAACAGGTGCAGTGGCAGAGGTATGTGTATACATAGTGCTTTGGGAGGGGCAGATGAGAGAAAGACAACAGTTTGAAGAGTTGGGGTTGATGTCAGAGAGGACATGACATTTGAGCTGGGTCTTGAAAAGTGGGTAGGAGTTGAGCAAGCAGAGAAAGAACATGAGGGTATTTTCAGCAAGGGGAAGAACACAGTTGACAACATGCAATGTTTTGCCACTTCAGAAAAGCACTAGATTGTCTTGTTTGTTGGTAATTGATTGAAATAATTATTTTTTGCTGTTTGCTACTTCTGTTTTAATATATACTTTTATCTTCTAGGGGGCTACTGAATGGTCTGACTGTTACCATATTGCTGGTGATAATAATCCACTGGCTGTAAATAGAGCAGCAAATAACATCTCATCTTTATTGACCAAGAGCCAAATTAAAGAAGGGTAAAATTTTAATTTAAAAGATTTCTTAGCATCTTCTAGACTTATATAATCACTTTTCATAGACTATGAATTAATACCCCGCACACTGTGACATCATTATAACCAAAGTGAACATACTGTGAGACTGTTTAAATTTTAAAAGTTTATTGAAGATAATTTATATTTTATTGATTGATTGATTGACAGAGTCTCACTCTGTTGCAGTGGTGTCATTGTAGCTCACTGCAGCCTCAAACTCCTGGGCTCAAGCAATCCTCTTGCCTCAGCCTCCCCAGTAGCTGGGACTACAGGTGCCTGCTACCACATCTGGCTAATTTTTCTATTTTTAGTAGAGACGGGGTCTCGTTCTTGCTCAGGCTGCTCTCAAACTCCTGAACTCAAGCAATCCTCCCACCTTGGCCTCCCAGAGTACTAGGATTATACCAAGCCTGGCCTATAATTTATATTTTAAAAACATTTTTTACTTATTTCTCGCCTTAACACAACTGTTTTTGTTTTCCTTTTTCTTTCCTTATTCATATAACTTTTCCCCCACATATTGGAAGAGTATCATATGGATTCATTTTAATTTCACAAATTTTTAAATACTGTTTTCACATTGTTTTAATGATTACGTAATATTCCACTGTGTAGAAATATTGATTTATATAGCCTTTCCTCTATTTTTGTTACTTTCTAAGTCATTGGTTGTATAGTTCATCGTTATCTCTGATCTAGTCGTTTAGGACTTTTCCAACATTTATGTATGAATCGCCTGGGAGTACTGTCAACACAGATTCTGATTCAGTAGGTTCAGAATGGGACCCGAGAGTCTACATTTTGTAGCAGGCTCCTGGGAAATGCTAATGCTGCTGGTCTCTGGATCAACTTTAGATTTTACATGTATAAGTAATTGGAAGGTTTTGATTTTCTTAATATTAACTTGTTTTATTGTGATGAATTCTGATGATATAGCTTGTTTCGTTTTTATTGAAGTTTTGAGGCCTAGTATATGATCACTTTGTTTTTTCCAAACTTCATAAACATTTTAAAATTATTTCCTTTCTGGCCTCTGAATATTTTGTTGTTCAGACCCTCTCTACCTTTACTTTTCGTCTATTTAGCCTGTGCTATTTCTATCCATTTTACTTTTTTTTTAGAGACAGGGTCTTGCTCTGTCACTCAAGCTGGAATGCAGTAGTGTGATCATAGCTCACTGCATCTTCAAATTCCTGGGCTCAAGTGATTCTCCTGCGTTAGCCTCCCAAGTAGCTAGGACTACAGACCCAGCTGACATGCTTTGAAAAACACTCTTTAACCATTTTTTAAATTTGTTATTTTTGTAGACTTTAGGTTTCAGTATAATAATTTTATCTTATGATTTTATATTTTCTTCATACAACTATTAAAATTTTTATTGATAGTCAAAAAAGTTTTTTTAAGAATTGCATGCTTCACAGTAAGTTGAAACACCTTTCCTTTGTCCCAACAGTAAACCATCCTGGGGCTTGCCCATAGATGCTGTTCAGTGGGATATCTGCAATCTGCCATTAAGAACGGGCTCTGTGGACATTATTGTAACAGATTTGCCATTTGGAAAAAGGTAGGAATTGGCTTTTTTAAAAATGAGTTTTACTTTCACCTTTTACACTAGTACCTATTCGTCTTCTAAATCTCATTATTTTCCTTGAGATTCTATTCTGAGTCAGAAAAAAAAATCTTCAGTGACTTTTAGCAGACTTAATAGAGCTGCTTTTTAGTTAATAACAATATGATGCATGTACATATTGTTCTCGCTGAGAACTCCGGAATGTGTGAAATACATTTTGATCCTCATTGGTGGTTCATCTTTAAATTCTCTATAATTCACTTTCTGGCCCATTCTTGAATTACACAGTGATACTTTACCCAAAAAAGTTGAAGAGGACTTGGTTTTGATTCTGTTTCTCAGATAAATGATTTCTAATCACTGGTGTGGTTTATACAGTTGACTGCTTATTAGATTTAGTAAGAGGACAAGTTATGTAACTATCATAGTTGCCACCCCAAATTTTTCTTCTGGTTCAGAACTCTAAGCAGTTTACTCACTCAGCTTATTTCATTGACATGTAATGGCAAAGCTCTAATTTGTAAAAATACAACTATTTTTCATACCTCAGGATGCATGAAACTGTCCTCTCATTTCATGTAGTCCTACATAATTTGTCTTCTGCAACAATGTTTGACTCATTAGACCTTCTTTTATAGGATGGGCTCTAAGAAGAGAAACTGGAACCTTTATCCAGCTTGCCTACGGGAGATGGGCCGTGTCTGTACACCTGCAACAGGCCGAGCTGTACTGCTTACTCAGGACACGAAATGCTTTACCAAGGTGCTATACATTTTTGACCTTAGGTCAAAATCTCAACCTGTGGCAACTTTAGGATCTTTTTAAGTAGACTTGGAGATATTAGTTGGGAATAGGATTTGTTTTCTCTTCCCCTAGTGTTTCGTTGGTGACAGCTAAGATTCCTAGTTGGTTAAGAAGCAGATCGTGAGCCTAATTGTTTTTATGCTTTTCGTGTGTACACAGGCATTATCTGGAATGCGACATGTATGGCGGAAGGTGGATACAGTTTGGGTGAACATTGGGGGTCTTCGTGCTGCAGTTTATGTTCTGGGACGTACACCCCAAACTTTTGTTCATCCCTCAGGACAAGATGGAGAAAGAGGAACTCCTTGGTAATGCAAAGAATGAAGATGACTAATAATAGCATTCATACCTCCCAACACTGGAAATGTCAGCACGAAGAACTTGCTTTTTGAGAAAAATAGTATTAACCAAAGTGCAGTCTGTACCCTTAAAACCAGTCCAAAGCTCTTCATGCTAGTTAGCAAAAGGTGTGATGGAACTGAAAAAGTCTTATGAGAAAGCAAAGCTTTTCCTTGAAGCTGTTTCAAAGGGGTAGTGGGCAATTAGTATTTTGCTAAAAACACTTTAAAGATGCATAGTGAAAAGCCTACTGAAACGCTCTGGCATTTGGGTTTAGAACATTTTATCTTCAGGCTTCATAGCCTGTTTTCCATTGTGGCAAGTGCAAAGCTACCCTGGCCTAAAGGACAGGCAGAAAACATAATTACATCTTAGGCCACCTTTCATTGCCTATCAGCTTTGCTATTCACTTGCTCAAGTTTTTTACCTCAACCTCAAAAAATGAAGTGTGATCACATTTTGTGAACAGGATTTGCCCCATGACAAGAAGGAATTTCACAAGACCTATAGGAAAGTTTACCATCTGCCTTAAGAATTAAAATATGCATGTTATTCAGATTAATATATACAATTAAAATAGAGTACCAGGATTTATCAAAGAGATTGCAGAGATACTTTACTGTTAGTTTTATAAAACATTTGTTTATAAATAGCACATACACTGGTAGATAAGGTATGGGACCAACAAGCCAAATTAAAAATTTGTTTTTCTTTCAGTACACAAAAGGTGTATGTTTCTTTTCAAAGCCAAGCATAAACCTGTTGGCTAGTTTCTTACAAGGACTAGAGAAAAAGATGATGTATCTTTGAATGAGAAACTTTTTATTTGAGGGTCATGTAAGTTTTTTTTGTTGTTTTCTCCTGGATCACTATTCACATGTAGTTGCTTTTCCAGTTGTAGCCTGTCCTTCCTAAGATTTTGTGGAAAATGAAATAACCTCAATATAAAATACTTGTAAAAATGTGCTTCCCTGGGACAAAGAATAGTTGAGGTTTTATGTGGAATTCATTACAGTATTCAGTTTATTCTGGAGCATCTGGCTGCATTTAGCTTAGATTTTTCAGTGTCATGTTATATAATATAATAGTACTTATTACTCAAAAGTTTTTAACCTTTTGATGTCTTCATTTAGAATAAAAGGACACGGTACTTCCTTCCTTTGAAAGAATAGAGTTCACATTAGCAGCACAGCCAACAATCCTCATCTGGTTTTTCTGTGATCTCCTACCCCACATTTAATGAATTGGAAATAGACTGGCATTTTTACCATTATCATATTGCACCGTTGCATTATTTATAGGTTGAAAACAAAACAACTTTTCACCTCTGACAAAAGAAACCATTTAAACCTCAAACTAAATAAGGGTTGGTTAGCAATCCATGAAAACAAGTACAAGGACCATGTGTTTTCACCATTGTTTTACAAAGTCAGTGGCACAGTACCTGCCAGCGTGAAAATTTAGTCTTTGTTAAGGAAATGAACTTTTGTAAAATAACTTAGTTTTTATGGGAAAGAGAGTCTGTAATAATCTGAACATAAATACCTGAGTTACAGACCGTATACTGTTATTGAGAATGAAAGTCAATACATTTGAGGGGGAAAAAATGTAAACACTGGGAAAGATTTTACAATTCACGTTAGAGGAACACAGTTATGTCCCGAGACTGACACTATAACAGTGGCAAAAAAGAGAATGTTTGATTACCCTTATTTCTTTTAAAATGGTAATAAGGCTTTTAGGAAATTTTGCCCCAACTGTAGGCCCTGACCCATCAATGTCAGATAGGAGGGAGGGCTCAGGTCTCCACTGCAAGGACCAAAATGGTGAAGACAAAAAAGGAAGGAAATTTGGAAGGTCTGTGAAGTACCTAAAGTACGTTGAAGTCTTAAGTGCTTCATATTTATTAGTAAGACGGACATGGAAAAAGGAAGAGATCCTTATTCTCAAGCATAGCCCTTTCTGTTATAAGTTCATGTTAGGTGTCATGTGTGAAGTTCAGTGAGGATATGGTAGAAGTTTGCAAATTCTGTGACAAATAAAATTTAATTACTGTACCTTGTTTGGTATGTTAAAAAGTTCAGGAAAAGCACCACATACAGGTCTGCATACCAAATTTAAAAATGTATATTGTACAATGTGAAAAAAACATAGCCCATTGTTTATAACAGACAGGCCTTACCCTGTTACTCTTTGTACTCTTAATGCATACAAAGAAATTTATTTCTTACAGTTATGGAGGCTGAGAAGTCCAAGGTCAAGGGGCCAGATCTAGAGAGCCTTCTTGCTGGTGGGGACTCTATAGTCCCAGTGACATATGGTCAGGGGGCTGGATGTGCTAACATGCTCAACCCTTTATACTTCTGTCCCAGGGCTAACGTCTTTCTTAACCAGTTGTGCTGTTACAACTATTCATTGAAGTTATGGTAGAAACAATTTTTCAACTGAAAGGAGAAATCCTTTTGGTATCTTGTTTTACCTCACGCCCAAATTCTGTATTTCCAACTGCCTACTATAGTTTGCTTTATATATTCCACCTAAAATTCACCATGAACATTCTTTTAAAACCTGCTCCTTGTCCTAGCATGCCCATTATCCTAGTCATCCAGGTGTAATGGTAGGAGTCATTTTTTAACTCCATCTAGTTATTCAATAGGTTTTGAGTGTTTATTATGTGTATTGTGCTAGAGCTGCCCTTTCTCAAAGTTAGTGGCCTTGGAATCCCTTACATTGTTAAAAACTGAGGGCCTTAAATGCCTTTGTTTACCAATATTTTACCATATTAGAAATTAAAACAAAAAAATATTATCATAACATGCATCATTAACAGTTTCATGGAAATAACTATTTACAAAAAAATGTTGGCCCATTTCATTATATAATACTAAAAATATCATATTCATCAATATCACTATCTTTTTTTTTTTTTTTTGAGACAGAGTCTCACTCTGTTGCCCAGGCTAGAGTGAGTACCGTGGTATCAGCCTAGCTCACAGCAATCTCACACTCCTGGGCTCAAGCGATCCTCCTGCCTCAGCCTCCCGAGTAGCTGGGACTACAGGAGTGCGCCACCATGCTCGGCTAATTTTTTCTATATATTTTTAGTTGTTCGATTGATTTCTTTCTAATTTTAGTAGAGATGGGGTCTCGCTCTTGCTCAGGCTGGTCTCGAACTTCTGAGCTCAAACGATTCGTCCGCCTCGGCCTCCCAGAGTGCTAGGATTACAGGCGTGAGCCACCATGCACGGCTGAAAAAAAATTTTAAATAAGTACTGTCTTTGATATACAAAGATGTTAATCTATCATAAGTCAATTTATTGCTTTTCTAATTCTGATGATGGATTTATATAGATTCAAGCATAGTCACAATTGTGAGACAGCTTACTGGATTAGGAATAAGAAATATGAGAAGAAACTTAGAATATATGGGCCATAAAATATCTAATCTCACCTCAAAAATATTTGTTTTATATTATTCCCTGCAGTCTCACGTAAGAAATATTTTCTCATTATTTCAAAAACAAAATCTACTCTATTGCATTCCATTCCTTTTGGATGTAGGAAGGACTTTGCTTCAATATTGAATGTCTGCTCTTTTAGTATCTTCTTTCTTATTTACTGGAGGCTCTTCTGCCTTCACACTTACGTTAAAAACATATACAAGACTGTGTTTTCTTGACCCAACTGCCTCTTATTGTTCTTTTCAATCTTTTCTTTTATTGAAAATGTATTTTAGGCCGGGCGCAGTGGCTCACACGCCTGTAAGCCTAGCTCTCTGGCAGGCCGAGGCGGGCAAATTGTTTGAGCTCAGGAGTTCGAGACCAGCCTGAGCAAGAGTGAGACCCCATCTCTACTAAAAATAGAAAGAAATTAATTGGACAACTAAAAATACATAGAAAAAATTAGCCAGGCATGGTGGTACATGCCTGTAGTCCCAGCTACCCAGGAGGCTGAGGCAAAAGGATTGCTTGAGCCCAGGAGTTTGAAGTTGCCGTGAGCTAGGATGATGCCACGGCACTCTAGCCCGGGCAACACAGTGAGACTTTGTCTCAAAAAAAAAAAAAAAAAGAGAATGTATTTTAAACGTTTCATATCATCTATTTCCTTTTATAATTCCCTAGTACCCAGCCCCCTCAAGTCGAAGCCTCAAAATTATTCAATGGCCAGTGTAAAGATAACAATAGTTTTCCTAGCTCTCCTGTACCTTTACTGTAGTATCTGTTCTACTTAATACTTCTAACCCTACTTCAAAACTCTCCTTTTAACATCCATATCTTTTGGAAGTTTTCAAATGAAAATCAATCTTCCTACTATGAAATTCTAGTAAAGAAAACAACAAAACAATGATTTTATCTTACAATAATTATCTTCTTACCTTGATCAAACTGCTTTTGAATATTGTCTTGATCAGTTTTGTTCCCGCTAACACGGTAGAGTCCTTCAGTACATAACCCTAAAAAAGAAATACACATGCTTTCATAAACACATATATATCTATTACAAAGAATGTATAATCTTACATACAACTTACTTACAAAAATACGGTGGCAAAATATTTTTAAGAATAAAATATTTTTTGAGCATTTTAAAAAAGTTAATAGATTTTCTATTTTAAACCATTTAGGACATTCAATTCCAGACAAGATGAGCAGACATATTTCACCCTATTCTTCCCACTAGATCAAGCTAAAAACACTAGACACAATATATAAAAATCAAACATAAGAAGTCTCTGAATGGTGGCGAGAAGACGGACTGGTTAATGACCTTGAAACTTCAAGAACAACATAACAGTAAATTCCCTGGGGTTTTTTTTGTTTGTTTGTTTGTTTTTTTTTTGGCTTCTTATGTATCCTGACCGGGCAATGGAGGAGCCTGCAATCCAGAAGCACCAATGAGCAAATACAAAAAAAAATCCCCAAAACTAACAAAACAAAAACCAATAAGAAAAGCCTGCTCTTTCTAGTGAAAGGATTGGAAAAGATGCAGCCTATTAAGACAAAACCTACTGATTTAATGTGAAACTATATTCTGAGATCCACTTTCGATGAACTTTTCCCACCTTTCTTCTTTCCTTTCTTTTACATTACCTACATATGCTACCTACAACATGAACTAAATTTGTCCTGACGTTGTGAATGTACGTTTTTATAGAATGAATTCTTCTTGTTACTCCACGTCTATATAGCCCAGGTAAAACATTTCTTCCTCATTGATGCCTTCTCTGCTATCCCCAATTTGAAGCAATTTCTTCTTCCTTTGAACTCCCATAGCACTTTACCTATAGCTCTATTACCACTTAGTACTTTCTATGTTGTAGTACAGTGAAACACTCAGCAGCAAATTTCCTAAAAGTCACAGCAGTGCCTTTCCAACCTCAGGGGTCTTTACACAGTGCAATGGTTCTCAGCTGAGGGCATATACTGCACCTCAAGGAACACTTAGCAAGGCCTGGAGATATCTTTGGTTGGCAAAACTGGAGGAGGGGGAGCTACTGTCATCTTACAGGTAGAAGCCAGGGATGCTGCTAAACATCCTAGAATACACAGCCTCTAACAACAAAGAATTAAGTAGCCCCAAATGTCAATGCTGAGGTTGAGAAACTCTTACACAGTGAAAAATGTTTTATTTTATTTGTTAAATGAAGATTATAAAGTACTTAATTATCCATACTAAAAATTTTGCCTTTTGCTTGCTAATAACTAAGTGATTTGAAAAAACAGGCCGGGCACGGTGGCTCACGCCTATAATCCCAGCACTCTGAGAGGCCGAGGCGGGCAG